>JAADVC010000978.1:0-13656 GCA_023334575.1 Pythium volutum | reverse complement strand
TGCTGCTCGACCACGTCGCTGCCGGTAAAACTCGTTTCAAAGAACGTGACGAGCCGTTCGCCCATGTCTTCTGCTGTCCACCACGCACAAAAAGTCGCAACCGGAATCAGCTTGTCCGTGCGTAACATTTGCGTTACTACGACGGCATTGGCCTCGCCCATCTGGATCTGCTCGTGACGGTCCCCGTCGCCAAGCGCCGTACACACTTGCTCGAGATTCTCGAGCGTCACGTGACCATGCTCGCCAACCACCTCGACCACGCGTTGGGCAGTCTTGGACACAGCAGCCTCGGACGCCTCACGCAGCTTGACTTCGACCGTGTAGCCCTTGCCAAACTTCTGCTTGAGATGCTCGACGCTGCCCAAGCACATGAGCTTGCCGCTGACCAGAATGCCCACGCGCGTCGCCAGCGCCTCGCACTCTTCCATGCTGTGGGTCGTTAATACCACACATGAGTTCTTCTCGGCACAGACACTGGCAATCACGTCCCACATTTTGCGGCGCGAACTCGGGTCCACGCCTGTGGATGGCTCGTCTAAAAAGATGATACGAGGAGCTCCTAGCAAAGCGATCGCCGTCGAGACCTTGCGCTTGTTGCCACCGCTGAGACCTCTAGTCAACTTGGAACGGTACTCTTCCAATCCCAGCTCCGTGATCTTTTGGTTGATGGCATCAGCAATCTGCTCGAGCGGGATCCCCTTGAGCCGTGCGTACAGTTCCAATTGTTCTTCGACTGTGAGCAAATCGTGGAGCGAGTCAAACTGCGGACAGTAGCCCATCACGGTCCGTGCCTTGTCGCGATCATGGGCGAGATCATACCCTCCAAGTGAAGCAAACCCACTGGTGGGGGCGATCTGGCCCGTCAAAACCTTCATGGTCGTCGACTTGCCGGCACCGTTAATACCCAAGTAGCCAAAGCACTCGCCCTTGGGGATGGCAAGAGAGAGATCACTCAGTGCGACCTTGCCGCCCTTGTACTGCTGTCGCAGACTGCGCATGACCACGGCGTCGGCTGCTTCACTATCTTGCTCAGTCATCGCAGCGATACGGAGTCGCTCGGCAGTGACGTCGCTGTCCTCCTCTTCTTCCTCGTCTTCCTTCTGGTCGTGATCGATCGCACCCGTGTCGTTGGCCCACTGGACGCTGTTCTTTTCGATCGCAAAGAGAATCAACCCAAACAGGACGGCTTCACCCAGCGCATAGAGGATCGGCGCACCAGCGACGTCCAATGCAAACACACTTCGCACGCAGCAGCCATCGCCTGGACTATCCCAGCATTCCGTCGAGCAGTCGCCACTACCAAGCCACGGAAACAATCCGAAAAATGATGGCGCGACGGTCGGCGTGTCCCAGTCCCCCAGTAGCGACGTGTGGCCCACACGGTGCATGGCAATCTCGTACACACCCGCGTTTAACGAGTACCCGGGAAAGAGCAAGTAGACCCAACGGAGATAACTGCGGTCGAGCGTCGAGAGCAGCAGCCCCGTGTCGCTGTTGCCGCCACTGAGGTTGATGTCCATCATGCGGCACAAGAACGAGATAATACTGAGTGCACCACCCGTGACAAAGCCAAATACGAGCAATGCAGTCTGAGCGGACGAGTGCTTTTCGTAGCGATGCGAGGCCACGTACGCCATGGGCACGACCGCGAGTGCATGCGACACGAGCAGCAGCAGCAGTGCCGCGACTTCAGCAGTTGTTATACTGGTGAGCCCACGGGAGGTCGTCAGCACCATGACCGCAGCGGCACCCACGGGCACAAGCAGAAGCAGTGAATCGTGGATCCAATTCGCGAGCCAGTACGCCGACGTCTTGGCACCACAGACGAGCTGAAGGATCTTGGCGTTTTGGATCGCGCTCTTTTCCCTTACGATAAACGCAACGATCGCCGCGGGGATAAATGCAAACGCCAGTGCGACAATGATCGCCTTTAAAAAGGCATTGAGTGTGATCTGCGCTTTCGCGCCTGTGGCCGAGAGACACGTTGGGTTGTAGCACGCACTCGTGGGCGTCTGGCAGTTGTTGCACGGGTAGTAGGGCGAGACGGGATTACTGGCCGTGCAACACGCCTGCGGGTCGCACTGGAAAATACCCATGGCGCAATAATCAAAGTTTTGCACACAGAAACGGGAGGTTCGGTTTGCTGGCGTGATCGAGCAGCTCGCCTGCATGCTCTTGGACGGCACAGCGTTGGTGAAGTTGTTGAGAAAGGACGAAACCTGAATCTCGGGAATGATCGCGGCAATGAGCAGGAGCAGCACGGGGATCGCGATCGAGTTGAGTAGGCTCTTGCGGTCGCGGCGTGTGATGCGGAAGCGCTTGGTGACCATGGCCGAGATCTGAGACGTCAGCGATACTGTGCCACACTCAAAGGAGGCAGGAGCTAATCCCTTGGATGACAGGCTCCGCAGTGGCTTGTGTTCCTCGTCACGGTCTCGCGAGATCCGCAAAAAGACTTCTTCCAGCGTGGTCACCGATACGCCATACTGCGCAATCTGGAGGTTTTTCATTTCGGCGTCCAACGCCTCAAGCATGCGCGGGAACGACTCGACCGTGTCGACCGGTAATTGAAACACCATCTCGGATCCGTGGTCACTCAGGCACGTGGCCGTGACCACAAACTGTTGGAGCAGCGCACTGACGGCCTGGACCTCACACTGTGGACTGGCCTTGATGATCGTGAGATTATAGCCAGCGCCAAACCGGTTCTTGAGAAAGAGCGAACTGCCGGCACACTTTAATTGCCCATCGGCCAAAATCGCGATGCGGTCGCCCAGGATATCGGCCTCGTCCATGAAATGGGTCGTCAGTACGGTCACACGGTCGGCGCGGTTGCGCTGCAGCAGATTCCACGTGAACCGCCTCGAGTACGGGTCCATACCGGACGTCGGCTCGTCCAGAAACACCAACTTACTGCCTCCAAGGAACGCCAGCGCGACGCTGAGCTTGCGCTTTTGTCCTCCCGACAAATTCTTGGATTGGACGTGGCGCTTCTCCGTGAGTCCCACTTCCTGAATCATGTTCTCGACCTGCTCGTCCAGGAGGTGAGGCGGCACGTGCTTCATGGTGCCGAAAAACTTCAAGTGGTCTTGCACCGAGAGCTCGCCGAGTAGTACATCGTGCTGTGGACAAATGCCCATGATCTGCCTCAGCTCGTCAAAGTCTTGGCGGATAGACCGACCAAACAATACGGCATCGCCACGGCTCGGCGGTGTGAGGCCCGTGAGCATGGCGATCGTCGTGGTCTTGCCTGCGCCATTATGGCCCAATAGTGCCGTAATCTGACCGGAATACATGGTGAGCGACAGATTGTCGACGGCGACGCGGTCGCTATCTTCCGTGCGAAAGACCTTGGAGAGCCCACGGATCTGGAGACACGTGCCGTTGCGTTCCTGTGCCGCCAATGTCGCTGTCGCTGGCTCGACGACCGGCCCGTGGTCACCAGCAGACGTATTTTGAGTAGCCGACGGCGTCGCGAGACCCACATAGTCGTCTGACGAGATCTCATCAGCGGATCCCTTTGCCGTCTCTCGCGACCAGTACGCTCGCGTGAATAGAAATTGCCACTTGCGCGCGACACCGTGTTCTTGCGGGACGACTTGGTCCAGGTACCACCCTAGAGCGAGGAGGAGGATACTGTCGACCACGAGCATGCCACACATGGCCAAAGGCGTCGGCACGGTCACGGGACGCTTGGCCACCGCCATGTCATAGGCCATACCAGTCCCTAGCTGCGCATGGCGAAGCAGCGAGTCGATCGCCAAGCCCAGTGCCGTCGGTGGCGCCAGTGCTGCTGCGTACTTGGCGGCATTTGGCTTGGACTGCACGGCAAAGTAGGGAAAGTACAGCACGATCCACGCGAGCACCGAGGCGATCGCAGCGGTCCGAGACTTTCGGAAAAGCGGCGTGAGGAAATAGCTAAAGGCCGTGATGGCCATGCTCAAGAGAAAAAAGAGCCACACCAGTATAATGTACGAGCCGTGGGGCAAGACCTTGGTGTACTTGAGCAGCGCCGCCATGGCAAACGACAGCGGCGTGGCCGTGGCAGCCGCCGTGAGTAGCCATGAGAGAATGAGCGCGCGGTCCGAGAGTCCCATGATCTTCATGATCTCGCGGATGCGGGATTCCTTCTCCATGACCATCATGGCCGTCGTGCGTGAGACAAACTTGATGTAGACGATCAGCAAAAAGAGCCCAACGACCGTTTGGCCGTTGGCGTAGAAAGTGCGCTTCGTGCCCGACACGACACCAAGCGACTCGCCACTGTCGGCGTCAAAGTTGGTGCAGAGAAAGCCACTAGGTGGCGACGTGAGCTGCGCGTCGGCGCGTTGGCGGATGCCATAGTCGGGCCACGGCCCCGTGCCCCACACAATGTCGTCGATGTTGGCAATCACGACGAGCCCACTGGTCAGCAGCAGCGGCAGCAGCATCTCCATGGCAAACGCCACGGGCGTCGCTCGCTTGATGCGGAGGTTTTTCCACACGAGATTCGAGATTTGCTGCCACGAGAGAAGCAGCTTTGCGTATTGTGAGCTACTGGTCGCTGGCGTCACGGACGAGAGTGCCACGGACGTGGCACTCACCGCTTCCTCCATTTCATTGGCATCATCAAGTGTCTGCCGGCGATGGAACTTAAGGAGGCGACGCGTCAGCACGACAAGCGCCGTGAGCATAACCACGAAAAGAGCGGCCATTGTCCAGAGCATTACGGCGGGCGCGGCCACGGGCGCGCAGTCGCTCTTCAGACCCAGCATGCTATTGAGCGTGACTGTATAGTTGGTGTACACTTGTGGCGTCGACGGCGAGAGCGTGCACGCACGGAGCCGCGCGGCGGCCGTGCAGCAATGCGCCTGTGAAATGTAGTTGGGCGAGCCGCCGCACGCGAGACGACACGAGCCCAGCTGCACACTCGCGTCAATACCCAAAAGCGACGCGACCGCACCGAGATCCGCAGTGCTCTGTCGGCCGCTTCCTCCTACTCCACCTCCGCTGCTTCCGCTGCCATTGCCACTGCCATTGCCGCTGGTGTCGCCGCCTCTGGAGCTGGCGAACGGATCAAAGTCGCCGACGAATTGGAAAAGCCCCGAGTTCATGACGCACTGCATGTAGCGCGGGTCCTGGGTCAGCAGTGTAGTCACGATGGTCGTGAGCGCTGGGAGACCGCCGTCGACGCTGGCGCTGGCCGAGAGCTGCGCGTCCGTGAGCAGTCCATTGGCCGCCATGGTGTCCACACTACGGGGCGAATCGCGTAATGGCTAGGTGGGTTGGATCATGAGAGAGAGACATGTTGACGATGGTGCGGGCCTTTCCCACTTTTAATTTGCATGGTGGGTGAGAATGCGGTGCCAGAGTCCAACGCTCGAGCCATATCTCCACATAGTCGACATGAAGGGGGTTTATGCCAGTGGTGTCCATCCACTCGACTCATCTGCACGACTTGGTGACTGATGACGGGGGGGAGGGGGCTCGACGAGACATGCCATGGAAAGCTCACAATGTTCGCTTGTACTACGTAGTACAGGTCTGGAACCGGTAAACTACTGGTATTTCCGGTTCCATACCGGTATATGTTGGTGTCTGAGTACGACTCAGTCTCAGATAGATGGCCCCTTTCTACGTGCATGAGCACTAGCTGAGGGGAAGGGGTTCGTCGTGAACTTTGGGCAGACTGATCCTGTGACAATCGATAGAGCCAATCCGAAGAGACAGGTTGGTGATGGATTGGAGGCACGAAAACCTGTGACAATGCATTATGAGAACACTGGCGTGAGTCTCGCAGTTGTCGCGTGGAACGTGGTTCCATTCTCTGAACTCACTTGCACCCACCAAAGGCGGGGCGACATGATCACATCCACCCATGAATTGAGAGATCGAGACGTCTATCATTCGATGCGTCATCCCGCCTGTTGTGCTGATACCATCCAAAATCAGTAGATATGCTCCTCTGGGTTTCTCCAAAGCCGTGGGTACGCAACTTGGTTGAGCTCACCATTATTGACGCATGCCACTGCAGCACGGCGTTCGATTTCGATCTCCCCTCCGGCATTGCATCAGTACCAGCACCACCACCAAGCGCTCCTTTTACCCCACCCCTCTCTCTCCCCAACTCCATGCCGCCGTATTCGCACTTGGTGGACGCCGTCCAAGTCTTTACCGTGGACGTACCACCCGCCGCGCCCGTGGCCGCGAAGAAGCCCGTCATGCTCGGTCGGTCCGAGTCGTCGCCGTCGTCTTGCAGTGAGACAGGAGACCATGAAGACGCCTCACCTCGCAAGATCAATCGCTGGCAGCAGCTGCGTCAAATGGTGCACATGCTCACTGGTCTGTCGATCGAGACGGAGGCAGAGCCGACCATCATCAACACGACCGCCGTTGCGCCAGTGGCCACTGTACCACTTGGTCGGCGGCGTCGGTCTCGCACGAGCTTCGGCGGCAGCAGTCCCATTTTGCTGCTCCACTACGACTTTTGGCTCGAGGCCATTGACGAAAAGCATCGGTACGGCTTCCACTTGCGCGCGTTCCACGAGCAGTGGAAGCGTGAGATGGCAGATGTCACCGAGGCGTCCCTTGGCGGCGACGCCGACCGGTCGTTTTTCTACTGGCTCGACCACGGCAATGGCAGCCGCCTGGAGCTGCCGCACTGCGACCGCAACGCCCTCAACGCCACGCGCGTCCAGTACTGTTCCGTTGAGCAGCGTCGCCAGTTTGAAGTCAAGTTTACGGGCCCACAACTCGCATTTGTCGAGTCGCACACACCGGTGCAGACTGACTCGCTGAGCAAATGGATTTTCGTGCTCTCCCAAGACGGCCGCCTTTACGTGGCACGCAAGCTCAAGGGCTTTTTCCACCACTCGAGCTTTCTCGCGGGCGTGCCCGTGGTCGCCGCTGGCAAGATCTACGTTGCGGACGGCAAGATCTATGCCATTGAACCCCACAGCGGCCACTTCAAACCCAAGCTGGGCAGTGTCCAGGCAATCTGCAGTGTGCTGCAGGCCCATGGCGTAGACGCCCAAACAATCCACTTCATCAAGCCTCGGAAATGGAAAGATCCCTGGCCGTTTGCCGAGGAGGCCCCTGTAGAGACAATAGGCGAGGACGAAGTCGTCTCGGACTCGGAAGACTCGTGAGAGTTATAGAAATAGTTAGATCCCTAGACTTGTTAGCTCTTGTTAGCTGATACTACGTAGTAATTATGTTCTTCATTCATCAAACGTTGACACACCGGTGGCCATACGGTAGCGTTAATTCAATTTCGTTCAGCTCATCCATGATATATCACGTTGACTCACTACTGAACCCGTCGTCCGTCCGTCGTTCGCCCCGTCTTCTACTCTTCATCGTCGTCCGTATCGAGCATGAGATCTTTGACGCCACGGCGGTTGAGCCGCTGGTGACGCTGCATGAGCATGAGCCGACGGCGATCGCGGTTGTGGTCAAACGAGTTCTGGTCAAACACTTCTTGGCGGACTTCATTTTGGAGCGTACGCAAGATCTCGGTCATTTTGGGACGACGCTTTGGGTCGGCATCGAGACAACGCATGATCAGATCGCGGCGATACGGGCTGCAGCTTGCTGGGATCGTCGGGCGCAGCGAACCCTGGGCGACGTGCACCATGATATCAATCGTGCTCTCCTCTGTGCGGTCGTAGTACGGATCCTTGCGAGTCTCAAGCTCAATCAAGACGATCCCAAAGCTGTAGCAGTCGACTTGGATATCGTATTTCTCTTCGCGCAAAATCTCGGGTGCGAGCCAGTACGGCGTCCCGACGATCGTACTGAAGAGGCCACCACCCATGACTTGGCGCTTCGACTCGCCAAAGTCGGAGATCTTGCACGAATAGGTCGTTGTACATAGCAGATTAGAAGACTTGAGATCGCGGTGCACGAGTGGAGGATCACAGTTGTGGAGATACGACACGCCCAGCGCGACATCGGTCGCGATCTTGAGCAACGGATCACTCCAGCTCAACGCGATACTGCTGCGTAGCAGAGAAAACACGTCACCTCGCTCCAGATACTCCATCACAATGCCAACGTTCGCCAGGTTGTCGTACGTCGCACCAATGAAAAGCACGATATTCGGATGACGCAGCATCGCCTGCATCTGGACCTTGACTTTGAAATCCTTGAGTCCTTCGGGTGTACAGCTCGACAGCGCGAGCCGCTTGAGTACAACTTGCGTGCCGTGATAGTCGGCGAGTAGGATATCACCATTCGGCGTCTTGGCGACCACGTCTTTCAACTCCAACTCGACAAACGGGATCGACACTTTCTTCAAAATGCGCGTGTCGCTGGCGTTGATCAATTCTTCTTCCATCATCTCCTTTTCGCCCCGTGGTAGATTGCGATTCTCGAGCCCCATCCTTTTGACCGACAAGTCCAACTTGAGTGACGTATTCATACGTTCGGCTCGTACCTTCGATGCATACGCGATTCGACAGGCACGGTCTTCGGAATACGTCGCGATCAGCGTCAACACCGTGGGCAGCAATGCCGAAAGCATCAAAAAGATTGTGAGCCCCTTGGTGTGTTGCGACCTCGAGTTCAACGAGAAGTTCGGACCAAGAATCCGCATCATAAACATCGTCACCCATAGCGCGCCCGAGTTGAACACGACGTGCGGAAAATCGAGCTTGAGCGCAAAGGAGACAATGCCCGTAACTGTCGCGACCAGCGCCAGTACGGCCATAATGATCGTGCTCGTGATCTTGGCTTGGTACACGAGGATCCAGTACTGGAGACTCATATAGTCGCGCGTCTGGTGGAGCTCGAGAAACAAACTGTCGACGTACCACGCTCGGTCCATCGGGATCTTTCTCGCACAGCTCGTCTCGCCCGTCACGTTGATCGTGGTCTGGCGTTGCGACCGTACGGCAAACAACAGCGTGTGCATGAACACGTCGAGGCCGACCGACCAGAGCAGCAAAATCACGACCGCGATCGATTTCCAAGTGCGCCGAAAGTAGTAAATCACGATCCGCAGCCGCATCGTGCGCTCGAGAAACTTGAGCGGGAAGAGACTGTAGAGAAGAGCGAATGGCACGTACGCCCAGAGCACCACGTGGATCTCGCCGTTAAAGTCGTCGGGCAAGACGTACGTCACGCACTTGGTCGAGTTGAGCCCATCCATCCGTGCGAGCGTAGCCGATCCGAAGCACACCGACTGGAGCTCGAGAAACAACAAGAACGCGAGCACTTGAAAGAGCACGAGAAATAAAAACATGCGACGCGCAGTCGGCAGATCGCCCATGGACGTATAGAGCTGGTACGATTCTTCGAGCCGCTCGTCGCGAAACCGGTTCGAGTACCACTTGAGGTCGCGCTGCGGGTCGATCCGTGCAAACCATCGCTGCTGTGTTGTCTCCGACAAGAGCGCCGTCGTGCTCGATAGTGAACTCTCCATGGACGACCGCAAATCGCCCTCGCGCATGCCCATGGACCGCGGCTGGGACGTGGTCATCGCAAACGACGACGACGCGCGGCTCGCTGAATCGCGTTCCAAATCTTCTTCGCGTTCTTCGTCGACGCGGCTGGGCAGGCTGACGGTCGAGATCGCGCCAAACATGACGCTGCGGCGTCCACGCGTGACCGGTGGCGGTGGCGGCTGCTGACGGGGCGCCCGCAACCCACTCATCATGCGGAAACCACTACCTCGGGTCGTGGTCGACGGCGTCTCGACCTTACGGAACGGCGCGTCACTCGGCTCGTCTTCGTCGTCTTCCAAGACAACGCCCATGTCTCCACCTCCACCCGTGGGCGTGCGACGAGTACTATTATTATTGGTGGTGACTGGGGCCGCTTCCTCGTCGCGAATCTCGATGCGGCGCTCGGGCGGCGCGGTCGCGACCATCTGGACGCGCGGATTTCCCGCTAACAACGCCGACACGGACGATGCCTGTCGCTTCATAATGCCTCTTCATATACAGAGCAAGGAAGCGCGAGAGAGAGAGAGGCTGCGCGCGATTCCCTCGCGATGGGGATTTTTCCTTCCGTGCCTTGTGTGTGTGTGGTGTTTTCCCAAGGCGCAAAAAATGAGTCGGAAAAAAGGAATTTGGGAAAAGGAACACCCATATAGAGGACCCTTTGACCATCACAAAGCGCGTGATAGGGAACACAAAGCGACTGGTCGCTCAAAAAAACAAAACATCAACGTGAAATGTGAGGAAAACGTGAAATGTGAGGAATTGGGAAGAGCCAGCCCACATCAAAGAAAGGGAGATGTACCGTATCGTGGGTACACTTTCGTAAGTCGAATGGACCTTCACTCTGGGTTGTACCATAAAGTTGGTACAGGGGTAACCCCGCCCAGGCATCATGGCTGGGTCCAACGCTCCCCTTCATCCCAACGTCCGTGAGCCAACGTCGTGAATCAATTCCACGCGCGCGCCAACAACGCAGGACCCCCCGTTCGACGGTGTGAAGTTCCGTTGCCACCTACAGTAGCGACCGCGTCCGTCGCTGTACTTTCCCACGACGACGCGCAGCGTCTGCCCACGCGATCGCACGTGAGACTCGCGTTGGAATCAGGTGATCCCAAGCCGTTTTCGAAGAGCTACGCACGTTTTGAGTATCAACTATTTTCCCGTGGCGCGAGTGTTGGTCTCTCTCCAGCGTCGTTCGAATTCCCAGCGCGTTCCGTCTCGGCGATTGAGAGGGCGAACCCTGTATTTTGCTGTGAAAGCACGTGCGTGCGTGCGGGTTGAGTTGGCACGAGAAACAGGCCACAAGATCGACCACGCAGCATGTCGGGCCCGACGCGTCCCATTCCCATCAGCCACGGCCATCGATCACAGCGCAGCTCTCCGATTGATACGACTACGGGCGGCACCGACGCGAACGCGCTGGACGACACGGGCATGATCTCGCAGTCGTGTCCCGTCAACGTGCCCCACAATGGCCACGGCCGCGCCGTGTCTTTTTTTGGCGGCCCACGCCACGTGCCACCACGCGCACCCCATATTGGGTCCTTACCGGAACCCAGCTTTATGCTGGGCGGCAACGGCGACGATGACGAGATGATGCCCGAGCTCGCGCTGCCGCCGCCCGCGCCCGTCGAGTCAGGAAGCGTCGAGCGTCGGCGAGAGGCGTCGGTCGTGCAGGTCGCGAGTTCGTGTCCAGTCGACATTGGCTTTTTCCGACAGGGCTCACCCGCCCAAACGCGTTCGTGGTACGTTTTTTACGATGCCAAATGCCGCTGGTAGTAGGCGAAACGTTGGGGTTCTGATATCTTTGGTATTTTATGTGTATAGGATTCCTTCGCCGCGGGCGTCGGACGAATTTGATCTGTCCAAGTCGCCGGCGTTGGCCATGATGTCGGCAATGCGGCAGGCGCGGCGGCCGAGCTTTGACGCGCGCGGCGGCAGCGACGAGAACCGCTTTGCGCAGGCCCACGACAGACAGCACAGTCAGGCGCGGTCGTTTGGCATTGTCGGCAGCAGCTTTGGACGGAGAATATCGGACCCGCCGTACCGCGGCCAGCCATCGAATTCGTTTGTCTCGACATCGCACCACCAATTCTTTGGCGAAGACCGACTGAGTGAGGACATGCATACGCAACTGTATGGCATGGAGAGCCTGTCGCTTGATAGCGCGTCGGCGTCGGCGTCGGCATCGGCGGCCGACGACTTGGCGGGGCTGCCGCCGCGGCGACCCGAGCGACGCGGCTCGTACGACGGTGGCATTTTCCACTTTGAAGATCAATAGCCGCCATGCACGAAATGAAAAAAAAAAGTTCACATGATTGGGCCCCCGTGTGGGGCCTTGGTGTCGTACAAGTAGATACAGTGGTCTTGACTCGTTTTATTCCTCTAAAGCCAAGGAGGAAAGAAGCCTTGCACCTGGGAAAGTACGACATCGCCATCACAAATCCGCGGAAGACTGAAGACGAGGTGGTCTAGCGTCGGTGGGATTTCGCCTCTCGTTGCCATGGGGACGAACTCGTGATCGTCTCCACGGCGTCCTCATCGTCCGCCCTTGGGGTCGACGTAAAACATCGAGTCTTTGCTCACGCTGCGCTGTTCCGTCGGCAGCATCAACGCAAAAAGCACGCGCTTGCCCTGGTGCTCGCGTCGATACAGCTCGTGGTGCTCGTGCTCGTAGACGCGCGCGAGGTGCTCACCGTGGTGGATCGCCTTGTGGGCGAGGCGCAGACTTTCGTGCTGCACGGCCACAGTCTCCTGGTGGTGCGCGTACGCGTTGACGCGACGAATGTGGGCGAGCAGCGTCGCCGCCTTGGCCTGCGCGCGCTGGGCACGGCGCTGCTTGTCGTACAGAAACGAAAGGCGGTCGCCGTTGATTTCGTATCCATGTGTGGGGCTGGGCGAGTCCGCCCCGTCGGGTAACGGAGCGAGTCGCCTCGCAGGGGAGTTGCCCAGGGTGACACTCGGTTCATGGTTGGTCATCGAGTCTTGCTTGAGTGGCGAGAGGCGAAGGGGCGATATTGAGCCGCTGTTGTCCAGCAGCCGCGTGGCGTGGTCGCGGATCTTTTCAAGGTACCGCTCATGACGGAAAATAACGTCGCTTTCGTCCGCCGGCACGGGCCGCTCCGAAAAGTGGAGATGCTGCACGAACGTCTTGTAGTGGATCTGGTCTTGGGCGGGGTCGTACCGCGTGAGCAGCGTCTGGATCTCTGCCGCAGAGAGACCAAACTCGCGGTGCTGAAGCGTCTCGAGGATTTGCGTGCGTGGCAAAAAGCCCGTGACAGTGTGGTCTTGTTGCTGAAGCGCCGCGAGAATTACGGACGATTTGGAACCGACGCCGATCGGACTGTGGTACCAAGGCTCGTCCTTGAAGGACTTTCGGTCGTGCTGCATAAAGGAGGAGGCCAGGTAAGACGCTACGCGTAAGCAAGTAGGGACGAAGCCAAGCCCATCGTACCTGGGCAGCTTCAATATTCATCGCCAACAGTTCCTGCTCGCCGCAGCGACGTTAGTCCTCGTAGTGTTCTCTACCCATATTCATGCAAAGTGTACGTACCTCTGGCGTGTGGTCGCTTTCGTGGCGATTGTGGCTGGCGTCATGGAGAGCCTCGAGGCCGCGTGGCACGGACGCCAGGTCGAGTTTCCATTTCGCACGAAGCTGGCGCTTCCGCGAGTGTGGGTGGAGCGGTGTAGGCGACGCGGCGCTACCGTCGAGTGGATCTGATACCACGGAGCTGGACGCGCGCCGGTGCTGGTCGTGCTCGTGTGCGGATGGCAGATTGGTCTGACCAACGTACCCGCGCCGCTGATGACGCCCCATTATACACACGAGGTCGGCAACACTACGCCAGCGACACAAACAGGCACGATACGCATGGCCTGTAGACTTGGCACATTTCGTAGGAAGCAGTTCAGTCCATCCAGTTGACGCATAAGATACCGAAGCCGCTCTGGCCGCAATTAGACCAGATAAGATCATGAGATATGAGATTTTGTAGCCATGTTAGTGACCGTGTGGTTTTCGTCGTGAAGAGATATCTGCAGTTTTCCAAGACGCTAGCAGTTAGTGAACTAGGAATTTACTACGATGCCAACAGCGGAGAACCCAAAGACAGAGGGAGTACCACCTACAACACCTTGACGACGACCTTGCCCACGGCACGGCGGCTCTGGACACGAGCGATCCCTTCCAGAGCCTTTTCAAACGGCACGACCGAGTCGACGATTGCCTTGAGCT
>JAADVC010000977.1:0-13657 GCA_023334575.1 Pythium volutum | reverse complement strand
TCAATTCAATTCAATGTAATGGCTGCATCCAGCGTCTGTTTCAAGGGAAGGAGTGGGTGTTTGGTACTTGCGGTTCTGCAGGCTTGTACCGGTATGCACTCTATTTTCTGCCGGTTTTGCGAAAAAAATGCGTGTACTCGATATTCCTCCTTTCCGCACTCGAAAATCGACATCTGCCGCTTGCACCCTTCATGGGCTCGGTGGTGGCGGAAAATGAGTGGACATTGTTGTTGTTGTTGTTAGGGTTGAGGAGGGCGGTGTTGATGCAGCTTGTTGTCTCCGGTGGTCGATTGAATAGTAACCGCGAGAGGCCGAACGAATCGGCGGCTTCAAGAAGAAGCACGCTCGCGCCTGAATGTGTATGCAAAGGTGTGGTGGGCGTTCTCATTTCGCTTCTCGCTTCTTGCAACTAGCGCAACTGCAACAGCGGCTGACAAGTCTTCCAATGCACGCAGACACTGTAGCTATGCTAACCCGAAAAGGATGTAGTGAACAGTGAATTTACTGGGAGCTTCAACGTTGGACGATGTGACGAATTCTTTTTTTCTCAATCCATTCTGATTAGGTGGAGGCGAACGTCCGAGCTCCACGAAACCGTTTGAACTGGTAACCAGCTCCTTTGCTCCACCGGGGATTCTTTGACCCTGTCAATGCGTGTGCAGCAACAAGATCATACTTTAGTAGCGCTGTGCACCATCAGACCGAACTTGCATGTATACTTCGATATTCGGCCTGGCAGACGTCCGCTGAATTGAATATTCAGCCCCTTACATGCTTCAAGTTGAAGTGACACGCATGGGTTACACGAAGGTTACGCAGGTTATACAGCCCGTCCAAAACGGGACCGGAACAGTGTTTCTCCCATCGAATAATCTACCGGGGTGGTCAAGGCTGTTTTACCCGTAGTCTTAAAAGGACTGCAATCTTTCATGAACCAAAACACCGCCAACGCGCGCCACCAACTCTTTCGCGCCGCCTGCTGATGGCCTCCCCTTTGCCACGTATCGTGGTATCTCCCATTTCGAATGTCCTTACGTTAGTATCCAGCACAACCATGATAATCGAAGTGGTGTACCAACTCGTGTGCCAGCGCAATGCTGGCGTTCAATGCACAAGTACACGCAAGGCAGCAGCATGGCGCACCTGTCAAAGAAGTAGATAGTCAGACGAGTTGTGTCGCGGATCACTTTAAGCAATATTCGAACTCGACTGGTTCACGCGGCAACACTGATTGCGCGAAGAAGGCGAAAGGCTAGCGCCGTCCCGTTTGTGGGAACTGCCGCGCCGAGAGGAATGAAATAACCTGCGCGAACGCGCGCGTATATTGTTAATGGACCATTAATAATGATTTACTATATCAACACTTATAATTAGCCCTTCGCCTCAAGGCTGGGCCGTCGTAAGGCGGAGTTCAGTAGACCTAGCTCAAATCTTGACAGCATTCCCACCGACCAAGTTGAAATGCTCGACGGCACACCGTGTCCCTGCGCAAGGATGTTGGAGCCCACCAGAAATATTGATAGAACGCAAATTGGTCATGGTATTACAGTCCGTTTTGTAAATACCCCAGACCACTTTCCACATCAATGGGGATGGGCTTACGATCAACCACCATTCTGTAAGAATCATGAGCATGAGAATTTCTCATTGAGAGTTGGTATTTGTGGGTGATGAAATGTGTGGTCCACGGTCACCTGTGCCTACCGGATCTTGGAGGGATCTCGATCGCGATAACTCCCCAACTTTGACGAAGCCGCACACTTGAACGTGAGCCACAATGCCGTCAATCCCTTCCCACCATATGATCCACATGAGCGCTGCGCTGTGACGAGTCGCCGACAAGCGCGAACGTCGCTCCGATCTGCTGTGTAAATACCATGGCAAGCCATGCCCGAACCCACGCGCGACCAAGCTTAGTGGCGCACTTCATCGCTTCTGCGACGACCACCGCTCGCGCCACAACATTTTCCAGCGCGCTTATCAGAAGCGTAGGAAGCGGAAAGCGACTGAAGCCCTGCAACGCTCTCGCGTCGAGAACTCAGCACACGACCAGACCCGCGTAGATGCCATGAACTTTGGGATAGAGAGCTGGTGCGAAGCGCCTGGTGTATTGAGCGAACTGCACGCTGCTAGCTCGAGTGCCGTGAAGTTGACCCACGAAGCGTGGCTGCCGGCGGTGCCGGCGGCATCGGAAAGACACGACGATGACTTTCCATCAGTGGAGGAGCTACTTCAGTTTCTAAATATTGACTCGC
Organism: Pythium volutum; assembly: GCA_023334575.1. NCBI lineage: Eukaryota > Oomycota > Peronosporomycetes > Pythiales > Pythiaceae > Pythium > Pythium volutum. Next base: position 11,402 of record JAADVC010000977.1, on the reverse strand, counting down.
AAAACCAAGAAAAACTAGCGTATTGATGTTTATCGCTGGTGAATAACATTCTTATTGTACCAATCTGTGAGGAAAACTCTTCAAGAATACTGCAACGCCCGGCCTCTCTCTCCTCGTTTCTCGCCGTCTACTTGAAGTAACGTCGCTTCGTCTATATCGCTTGTTGCCCAGCCGCGACAGTCGCCTCGTTAATGTAATTCATCTCAGCGTCTTTCGAAGCGGAGCAGTGGCACGAAAGGTGTTCTGTTTCAGGGCATGGAGGAGCTTCAACCTCTCCCCTAATACAGAAGTTCTGTATCAGGAGTGAGGTTGAAGCTCCCCCAAAAAACCATAGAACTCGAATATTTATCCCGCAACGTTTTGGGGGAGCTTCAACCTCACTCCTAATACAGAACTTCTGTATTAGGAAAGAACTTCTCTATTAGGAGTGAGGTTGAAGCCCCCCCCCAAAAAAACCCATAAAGATCGAATATTTATCCCACAGCGTTGCGTTGGGTATTCATGGTTCCTTGTGTCCGGAAGTTAACCGTCATCGCTGGCTGTTACTTCGCACTATAATAATGCCAGATGAGAAGAACCCATTCTTGTCAAGCGGAGTACCCATCATTTTTCTTTTCGTTTTTTCTCATCTTGGTCTTCTTCTTTTATGTGTTCTCTTCTCAAACTTCTCGTCGGTAAGCATACATGACACGTCTGTGCCGATCTGACGCGGTTTAAAAGCCTGTATTGTCTGTTGAAGAACCGACGTGTGTGGCTACGAATGAGCACTGTATCATGGAGCGGCTGCGCAGATATTATAATTGAACGGATATCAAGTGCACGCGCAGTGAGTGTTCCGGATGAAATCTTGTTTCTCCCCTTCATCAGTTGTGGTCCTTTCGCCAGTGTCTAACGAGGCACAGCGCCTTCGTTGCAACATATATTGTGTTTGTCGATATCGTATCGTAATACCGAACTGGAATGCAAAATGAAATAGAATGGTGGACAATGCATGTATTGGAAAGCCGATGTTAATTAAAGCGAGCATCGCTCGGACGAGACAAGACGAGTGAGCGGAAGCGGGCGGCGGTCTGATGGTGGCCAACAAGTCACACAAAGCTGATCTCAGTGGAGTGCGTGGTAGCCACCAAATGCGGTCGTGTCGTTGAAGTGATGAGTCGCATTGGCGCTGCCGGCTGATGACTAAGAGGAGGCGAGACTTCCTAGTTGTACCGGTAAAATGAAGCGGACGTTTTCACTTTCTCCTAGTGGTTGTCGTCCCTGGCGAGTGCACTTGTGGAAGCTCCCTTCAAGTGTCCTGGAAACAATTTCTCATTTCTCTTTTTCTCATCTCAACGACAGACTTCAACATCCACCTCCATATAAATCAGTGATGCCGATTGGTTAATTGACGCCTTTTGCCCCGACATTGGGTGTTGTCCCCTCTTTTGTCAGTATCCCGTCCAGCGCCACAATCAGCACAGCTTTCACTTCTTCCGGCATGATCTATTACTGGGTTCAATCAATGTTCTGCTTCTGATTATCCTAATGCCCTCTCTCTGCCCCTCTGTGCCTGCTTTGAAATCGCATGCGTCGAGAACACGCAATTGATGAAAGTGGCGCGCAGCTTTCAGATGGGCCATCCAAACTCGTTGCTCGAACACACCAAACGAGGATTTTGAGTACATTTTCGATTGAATGATGTCCCAGCTAGAAAGTGAGCAACGCGCTGCATTCTTGGCTCCCAGCGTCGCAAAGCGGAGAATCCATACGGAAAATAAAGGAATCGTCGCCTGGGGCGTCAGTCAAGTCAAACAATTCCGGTAACTCTGAATTGCAGAAACGGAGTTCAGTGGCCAGCGTCGCGTCAAGCTGTGGGATCGCTTCCTCACATCTCCCTTCTCGGCCTGGCCGGCGGGTATCGCCATAGCCAGGTTGAACCCCATCGTCACAGGTAGCGAATTTGGGCGGCGTCGGCGGGCCAAAGATGTCCGTGAGAAGTTTCTCGGTACTGCTCGACAATGCCGTCCACAGTGAACTGACGGTGGTCGCCACGCCAGCGTGTGGAAAGACGGTTGATTGGATCGGGATGGCGTCCGAGACGCTTGCAGTTATTCTCGCGCCGAGAGAGACCGACTGGGAAGTTTTCGAGACTTCTTTCGCCGCCGTGTTTGTGAGCGGCGCTGATTTCGGTTCGCGCGAAGACGGTGCTCATGGCACATGTTGTGGAGCGAGCCATCGAGTTTCGTCGCACGCGACTTGTAGCACGGGTGGCCCGCGTACTGGCAGCGAGTCGCGCTCAAATCGCGCGTATTGAACTGTCCAAAAGCGTGGGCGAAGCCTTCTTGGGTCGGGTGTTGCCACGGCTTGTACAGCATGGTCTCCGGGTACCGGGTCTCTCTCTCTCTCTCTCTGATGTGGAGCGATATTTGAAAAGTGATCGTGTTCAGATTGTGAGAACTCTGCATTGGCACAAGAAAGATTTCTTGGAGTGGTGATGGGGTGATGGGTTCTGATGTAGACGTTGTGGATTGCAGGGTGGACAATAAGTTCTCATTTCCTCGATCACCGAGCAACACCAGCCTCGGACTTCTCGTTGATGGCGCATGTGGTAACTAATCTGATCCATCTTGATTGAATGAGGGAATTACGGTACATGTGGCTCTTCGATGGTCACAGCCACAGAACTTGTCGAGTGGACTTTCTCTGAGGGTACGATGCACCGTTATAGTGACAGGGACGGTGAATCACCGGCAGTGACCCCGCTAGAGGGGGGGGCGAGTCGCTAGAGTAGTCAGTACTGTTGTCAGAACCTACCGATTGGTCGCGTTGCGTTCCGTAGTCACTTGCCGTCTTTTAGCTTGGCGCCATGGCAAAAAAAGAAGTGTGACTGGAATGGCCGCTGGGCAACGCTCAAGTTGCGATATGACGGGTACCACATCATTAGGACGAGACCATACCCAGCATAGAAAATGAGAATGAGTTGTCGGGGTTCTAAAAATTGAGATCTTAGAACCTCATTTGGACCACGAAAAAAGTGAGATTGTCGGGATGAACTAAAAGGGAGTGAAGGTCGAGGTCACTTCAAGTTGACAGAGAGACAAGGAGCTCGGCAACTGTGTGGGGCAAAATGGAAGACTTTTTTTCGGCCAAGCTGAGAGATTATCTGCATGAGGTAGCCACAATTTCGCCACAAGAAAATCCTGTCAAGTGCGGTCGTACAATCCGAAATCCGTCTGTGCTCGAACTGTGTGCGATGATAATTCACTGAGGGATCCGACTTGATGGGGAGTTGTGATGGCAGCCACTCTGTGAGAAGATAAACAGAGATTTGCAAGGGTGGAACCTCTCAAGTTCAGCTGAGCGTTCTCATTGTGAACTTCTCAAAGAAAAATTGTGGCTGGTATGCTCAGATTGAAATCCAGCGCAAGCACCAGCCCACAGCATACGAAACCCTAACTAGAGAAAGCATGGGTTCAGCGATTCTCTATATGTATCCACAAATACTGAACTTGTCTGGACCCAACCTTGGTGACCAACAGGGTTGTGGAAGAATTAATTTGTCGTTTAAATAATTCAAAAAAATCAGTCGAAATTATTTATTGACCCGGACGCCAATAACATGTCAATAATATACTAGATTTGGACACTAAATCGGTCCAAAAAAGTGATGAGATGCCACTGTTAGATCACTAACTCCACGACTAATCGAGTATCCAAAACCAAATACTCTCCTAACACAGTGTATGTTGTGATTGTCAGCCAATCAGTATTTGTGCAATCACTTATTCACTTTTTTATATCCCAATTAAATAATAATACTATTTCCACAACCCTAATTACCAACGCACGCTTGATGGGTCTCGACGGAATCCCGCTTGTTCGGTAATGCAGCACTCGGCCGAAGCGCGAGTCTATCCGTTGCGGCCACAAGTGAAAATGGCGAGAAACGTAGCGGAAACAATAGAGTCACCACGTCTATGATGTTTCCCATACCTAACTGATGTGTTCAAAGCTATCTAGGCGGTGTACTCGGCAGTCGACTGAATCGTGACCCATGTCCGATTCGACAATTTGTCCTACGTAAAACCAGGCTGCGGAGAGCGAGTGCGAGAGTCTCGTGGTTTATGCACAAGCAGTGTGCAATGCATCATGAGCCCCATGGGGTCGTCTTAGAATGAGAAAACGGAGAAATCCATACTACTGTAGTACCTACAGTGATCCGGTGGCTACAAGTGGATGGATCCCAAAATGAGAAATGCCTTTTCTTTGTGCGTTTGGAACGGTTTTCTCATTCGCCCATCATTTCTAGAAAATCTGGCTAAACTGAGAAAACGAAATGAGAAACAGTCTACAGTGCTGTATCCTTGTTCTTCCTATTCTATGGCTAATGGCCCTGCCCAATGGGCTTCGTCCAACGCACCAGAGACGCCACATGAAGAAGAATTGGCGGCAATGAGTTTTCGCCGAAATATGTCGGCGTCAATGGGTGCGGATCATTGAGCTCCTATGCGGTGGGACTCGTCGCTTTCAAACGCAAACCATGAAGAAAAGAAGGAATAGTCCGTGGAAATGCGCAGTCAGTTGCCGTCCTGGGCTATGTGGAGATGTCGCCCATTTATCACGCACGTGATCGAGAACGCATTGCAGCATTTACCATTTCGACCTCATCCATACTTCATGGCGACGGAAGGATTCGAACCGGTCGACAACACGCTCGAGCTAGAACCGCGCGTGTTGTTGGAGGCACCACCACCAGTGCCGCGCACGCATCAAGCGCCTCGCCAAAGCGGCACGCACTTGCGCACGCTGAACCAAGACGGCTCACTCCACGACCTGTGGATGCTCCATCGCCGCCAAGTTCAACGCACCGACCAACAGCAGAAACGCCTGCTGCGTATTCTGGTTGAAGCGCAGAAGCCAGAAAGCGAAGATCCTGCTGCCGCAGATGAGAGAGAGAAAAGACGTCGCCATCGTCCTCGACTGGTGCTGGTGGGGAACCAGTGTCATTCTCTCGGAGCTTGACGATCTCAGTGGCATATCGTGTTCGATGCTGTGAGCTACATGATCGAGCTTACGTCGTACCCAATGGCCGGTCTTTGGTGCGTCTGGGAAAGTCGTATAACTTATCGATATCGATGATCACGACTCAAGCGGCAACAAGAGCAGCGACTTATACACAAGATAGCAACCACAAGGCACAAAGGCAAACGTGTACGTGTACTAATGCAAGATACCGGCGAAGTACCCGACCATTTCAATGAAAGCCGCGCGCCACACATCGTCGCGCTACTACACGTCATCACAATCCTCTTCCCACAGGATATCGAACCGCTCCGTGGCGCAGCGCGAACCGTTGGCGAACAACAACGCAACAAAAGCTTCAATAGAGTCGTCATCATCGTCATCATCATCACTCGAGTCATTCGGACCACGGTCGGGAAGTTCATATGGTACGACAATGTACACGCGGCTCTGCGGGCGTGCTAGACGCGTTGCCAATGTGGACCTCGGTTGGGGCGGTTGGGGCGGTTGGGGTGGTTGGGGTGGGTTCACCAGCGTTTGGCCAGTTTTATTATCCGCCGGCGTCAAGTTGGCGGAGTCATGGGGCTGGTCGCCGCTTGGCAGGAGGTTGCGACGGTTATCGGTCATTGTGGCTCGCGCTTGGTTTGGGCTTGGTACGGATGCTTGTCGTGAGTTGACGAATATGTCGAACTGTGAGCTCTTGCCGGTGAACTGAAGAATGGAGCGAGCCTCGCGCTCTTGTGCAAATCGCAGAATGAGTAGAATTTTGAGCTCATCGAACCCTGGTCTGTTGCGCTGATATTGAGCGTCAGGTACCCCAGGTGTCCTCCTGGGGTGTGTGAGTTTCTCTGCAAGAACTTGGGCGGTCTGCGTGGCCTCTCCGTTCGTTGATACTTACACCCAGTATTTGCAGTGGGTGAATGCGCAGATGAGAAGAGATAATGTGATAAGAGAAATGAGGAAGCACGTGGTTGCCTGCCTTGGCCCAAATGACAATGGACGGTCGCTTATGCCATTATGGAGTGTCAATGATCAGGTTTTTATGGAGAAAGCGAACGGTAACGGTATGTGATGGAAATGCTGGGCAGTACTCCAACCAGACATCGCACATGGAAGAAAGACTGACGAATCGTGTTGTTTTGCTGTCAGTTCCTGACAGCTCTAAAACGACCGATTGCAGTACGGTTCCAGCTCACGTTCACTGCTCGCAAAATAAGCCAAGGTTGCTCGTACAGCTTTTCTTTTTTTGAAACTTCAATGCCAAATGAGAAACGAAACCTACCCAACTTGACTTACTGTATTTTTCTCATCGTCAACGAAAACATCCCCCTTCACCGGATTTCTCATTTCTCTACTCCCAGCAAACGTGGGACTGCACAACATCAAGCTGAGAAACCAGAACATGTGAAGTGGTGAAGTGGACGTTGGGAGAGGGCAGGGCGTGGTAAATCACCATAACAACAACCGTTCCTGGCAATAACCTTAGTGCCGTAATTGATTGCCCTGCTGAGCCCAATAGGAGCCAATAGTTGTAGACCCTCGGATTCTCGGAGAATGGCCATGACGGCAACTTTTGGAGGCGTCTGACGCCGACACGCTCTTCGAGAACACGTAGATTACATGTGTCGATCACCTCTGCGAGCCCAGATGGCTTCCGTCGTTGATTTTACACAGACCATACTAATCTTTAATTAACAACGACCTCGTCACGGTATTCGCGACCAGCACCGAGAGCTGACGCGTCATGAGTGTTGCGCTGTGGAGCCCCGCTTGGCGAATCTCGACGCAACGTCGCGTGCAGACTTCAAGTGGATTCCAGTGGCGTCCGATGGACCCATGTGTATTCTCAACCCTTCGCCGTGCGATTGACTCGACAACGCTCAACACCTTTCCTCCACCACAATTGAGTCTGGTGGGTCGCGAGTTTCGTCTCCGAAGCTATCGATGTGTGTCGAGTTGAGAAAGAAAGAACAAAAGGCGTGGATGTGGTTGGTCCATGGCTCTTCGGTGTGCGTTGTCAGATTCTTCAATACATTTATCTATACAAATGGTTACTGGGAAACTATAGGAAATAACCCAATTATTTACTGGGTCGGTTTTGGACCCCCCCATAAATTTGATATTGTATCATTCCAAACCCTGGGAGAGGGTACTGGGTAAATTGATGTGCACCATCGCACCACGGTATCTCGTATTCAGGAGGATGCTACCGAGAATGACTAAAGGGCTTGGCTATGGCGAACGTATACTCGTGTACCATCCTCCTGCGAGAACAGGTGGCTACGAGCGTGAAGTAGGTATCTGACTTCTGTACGGACCAGCTACCTGTGATAGTTGAGCAAGACCGCGAGTTCGGCATATCAGCCCAGATCGACCGCGACCATGTCCTGTGAGAAGACTATGCACACTGTTCATGCGTCGAGTCACCTATCTAGAACCGTGTGAAGCAGTACTAGGGTCATCGCTGATACTATTCGCGCGTATCGCGAAGCAAATGCCAGGAGCAAATGCCAGGGGCACTAGACGGAGGTTTCGCAAGTGATTTGGTGCATATCGGTGCATACTTATATATATTAATGCATATCTCAGCAGTGGACCATTTTAGAAACCACGACCCGTACGAGCCCCGTGTTCAAGCTGCGTATGCGTTACTCAGCACCGACAGTCCCACTGGTAGCTTGGTAACCCTCACGCTTCTTATTGGTAAAACTGGAAACACCGGGCCTACGCACACGTCAGACTCATCATCTGGTTCCACTCTCGCGGCCGATGGGTAGGCTTCGAAAAAAATTCGTCGGGTTCTCTGGAGCCAATCAAGCGCAGTCGTTGCGCATCCTGTAAAACTTTCATCCACTCGTCCCTGATACTGTACCAGACGGCCTGGCTTTTGTCGTCAACCAAGCTTCTTACAGAAAGGTATCCAGAAGTTGTGTGTATTTGGCTCTGAAACCTTAACACCAAATGAGATACAGAAAATTCCCAACTTGACTCATCTTTCTCATCGCCAGCAGACCACTTCTACTCGTTTCTCATTTCTCCTCTTCCCCTGATGCGGTGGAAATCGTGGGACTGCACGACATCAAGCTGAGAAACGACAGCATGCGTGTGCTGGACTTGAGGTTTGTCAGAGGTTGATCAGTAATACTGCGTAGACTGGTGTATCACATTGGTATTCGAGAGGATGTGACTGAAAATGACGATGAGGCTTGAGCGTGGAATAGAGATCGGAACTCCGTTCTGGCCAGCTATAACATAGTGCCTGTGTATTTCCTTAAGGGTGTCAACGTTCGGCAATCTCACCTCCCCAAACCACAAACAACCCCGAAAGTTTGAGTTGGAGTTCGACGTGACGACAAACCACCTGAAACACTACTATGGAAAACAGTATGGCGTTGTCGTCACCACACTTCGCTGAGAATCTCAGACTGGTTTTCATGAAGCTGAGTCGATGAATAAATTGAAGAACAGAGGTCAGAATGGCCCAACCTGTATGTTATACGTGATTTTATCGTATTATAGAGGTGCGTTTTGTGGAGTTTAGAGTGTTGAAAAACTCCAGAAAACGTTGGTGTCACCAGCCAAAATCGAAACGTTGACACCCTTCAATACTATTTACCCGCTAGACGTATGATAGCGTCAAAGATGAAGGGCCTTACTATCCACCCACGAAAGTGTAGCAGTAACGACGCCTCTAGCGACCCGTTTACCATCATCTTGCCGTCAGCGACCCATACGTGGAGGTATGTATGTACTGAAATAGGAAGTCGTTGATTGCCACATGCAATCGACAAGTTGGTGCCGGTCTCGTTCTTGCCCACCGTCGCTCAAATATGAAGAAACCTGTGCTCGGGTGCCTTCATCTTCAGGCTCGCGTGCCTGATATGAGTGGTAGAGACGTTTTGGCTTCCTTCCATTCAAATTGGGGGCGACAGCGCCATCCCATCGTAGGTGGTTAAATGTTGGAAAACATCGGAATTTGAATTGGAAGGAGGGGCAATAAATAATTGGGTTTCTAGAATTGCAACTAATTGGACCAGTATATATTTTCTTTGGACCCCTGGGGAGAGGAAAAGGAGATCTAGCAAGCTCGTTGGCGCATTAGGTGCATAAACTCTATAGAATGACACACTTCACACTAGTTGAGCATTGTTGAGCACTCATGATTAATACGCACCCGTGTTCAAGACGCGTTAGGGTACCAGTACTAAGCATTGGCAGACACACTGGTAGCTTGGTAATACTCACATTGATTAGGTACCGCTGAAAACAAACCGAGCCAACGCACCTTTCAGACGCGTCATCTGGTTCGACTGACGGGGCTGCTAAGTAGCCTTCAAAGTTTCATCTGGTTGTCTTGGACCCATCAAGCGGGCCGCTGTTTTAGAAGCTGTGACGTAGTCACCCCTATCTCTCGTCACTACCACTGTTTCTTCTCACCCTTGATAAGTTCCAATGCTGAAATCAACCCCATAAGAACCCTGCTTCTACAACCTCTTGAGACCGTTAATTAAACCTCGTTCATGTAGTCCAGGTGCCTGCACTGTCGTCCAGTTAAGAGTGGTGTGGAGCCAGCACGCCATTCCCAAATATACTCGCACGAGTATACTCGACCACCACCTCCACTACCCCGAATGCAGAATTCACTCGCCACCACATCGCACGAGATGTGTTATCAAGCCAAGGCTTTGATTTGCTCTGCCAGTATCGCCACAACGACTGTCTCGAGATCCGCTCAACCACGGCCGATGGTTCGTTACTTACCGAGTGATTTCTACCGTGTCCGGCAGACGGAGAACCAGCGTCGTTGGGCCGCGAGCCAACGATGCAAGGCACGAACGACATCGTCTCAGGACAAAGCATCGCCTCAGAACATAGTGTGCCTTCGCAGTTCAGTCAGCGACTCATCGTTTACAGATAACGACTATACGCCCAGTGAGATTGATGAGCTACTGGATGAGATCGTGCGAGCCGATCTTGGCTCTGCGTGATGGGGACGTTCGGACGAATTCAGCAATTTATACAGAATACTCGCATTTCCATAAATTGATACACTTATCAGTTACTACAAATATTGCAACTTCAATTGAACCCATCATGCACCCCGTCGAAGTCATTGAACCCGAACTCGTCTCCAACTCGCAGTATATCCGAATATATGTGGGATCGGCCACCCGATAACCTGAGTGTTCCGTGGCGAAAGCGGACCTGACTTGACGCTCCAGGCTCGGGTGGTTCTGAGTCGTTCATAGCGTGGTAAGGGTCCATCATGTCGCTATCGCAGGCTCGTCAACGGGCGACAGCCCCTTGCTGATGCTCAGGAAAATTGCTTCTGCGCTGGTGGAGAGCATTGCGTCCAGGCTGTCGAATTCGGCGGCAATGGTGTCGAAATCAAAAGGCGTCGCTTGGGTCGAAATGGCTTCTCGGACGTGAGTGGTGTCCACGTAATGCGCATCGCTGTCGAGGCTCCAGTGGCGTCGCCTTTGCGAGCGGCGCTGATTGCTGTTTGCCAGCAGGCGATGGTGTTCGCACATTTGGTGGAGCTCGCCATTGAGCTTGACTGCGCGCGGTTGGCGGCAAGGCCGCCCGGCATATTGGCAGAGCAGGTCGTGTCGAGTCAAAATACTGCTCTCGTCGCTTGTAAAAACGTTCCACGCGTTGCGATCCGCTAGGAAACGGGGAGAAGCCATTAAATAGGTGTTGCTTGCGTTGGCGAGGTGGAATCGAAAGTGGCAACCGCGGCGCGCCCCTTAACTGGCAGTATTGCGCTGTTTTTATTTTTGTGGTTTAGCGAGGCACGTGGCGGTGCGTACTCGATGATGTTACCTGACGCTCACATCCCGTAGGTATCAATGCCGATTGCTGGGTTGCAGTCTTCTAAAACGGACGTTTGAGATATTGGAGTTAGATCACAGAGAGCAAGGCGCCAAAATGAATCAAAACACATCAATACTAGCATCGGTTAGTGCATCGTTCACTATGCTTTAATCCAGTATCATGGCCGTACGAATGTCCCAGCCATCCAGTATATGCCCCGATGCTCAGTAATTGCGACCACCGTAGTGTTATCACTCCTGGCGAGCATCGAGGCATGCACTGGACCGCCAAGACAATCTACCTTATTGTGTTTAGGGTGCGGATCGTTCCAGAGTAAATTGTGGCAGTTTGTAGAGTACCCGTGATTTGAGCTGTTTTAGGAGTAAGAAATGGGACAGTTGGCAGAAAATGGAGTAAGCCGTGCCTCTCGCGTTTTTGGGTGTTATCGAAGTAATTGAGGAGCAGCACCATATGGTACCGTGGAGAGTCCACATGTTTCACGTCACTAAACTGTGTCACTACACGAACTTCCACAGCCCCACCTATCATTCGGTCATACTCACCTATCATTCGGTCATACTGTC
>JAADVC010000976.1:0-13660 GCA_023334575.1 Pythium volutum | reverse complement strand
GACGACGACACGGATGCGACCGAAGACGAGGAGTACATGGTGGACGTCGATGGCGAGAGAGATGGTGAAGAAGAGAAGGCGGTCGCGACTCTGGATGAGCTCACGCCCGAAAAGAAAGGCCAGGGTGTAGCCAGGACGCTGTCGCCGTCGAAAGCGTTGGTGCCGTCGACGCCCAACAAGAATCCATTGGTCGAACGAGCGATCCAGTGCGGTCGCTTTGCCGAGTCGTTGGCGCAGTATGAGACCCACGAGCTGACGCGCCCGTTGCGCAAGTTGTTGGAGGCGGTCGTGGTCGTCGCGGCGGAGACAGACAAGATGTTCACATTCCCACGGTCGGGCAAACCGCGTGGGTCGCTCCCGTCAGAACTCTCGACGCCACTGGCGATAGCGATGGAACGCGCGATGGATCGGCTTCTCCATATTGAAATGACGCTTGTGCTCGCGCCGTCGGTGCTGCGTCTCCACGAGATGGTGACGCAGATGCGCCACCGCGAGCTCAAGGAACTCTTCTCCAGGTATGACGATACCCAGTCATTGGATCTTTTCTACTGCCCACGGACTCGTTCTTCTCCTCTTGTTATAGTGCACAGCAGATTTTGCGTGGCGTGATTAGCGGATTTGCCGAGACCCTCGGTGGCATGAAGCGCACGAGCCGTCGCCTCGAATTCAGTGACGTGGACGAGAGTGCGCAAGAGTGCTTTGCGCTTGCGATCGATCTGCTGACGACCAGCGAAGCACGAGAGCACGACAAAACCAGAGAGAAGCGAGTCGACGACGTGCTCCACGCACTCAAGAAGAGCTTCCGCCCAGTGGTCGTACGCGCTCAGCAGAACAAGAACCACGTTCAACCGAAGCGCAGCGTCCTGACGTGGGCCGGCCGCGTGCTGCTGCTGGCCGCACGGATTATCGCCCACGTGGTCGCCACGTGTGCACTGCTCCAAGCCGACCAGTTCCTCAAGACGATCACGCAGATCCACCAACGCCACGCGCTCTTCCCGATGCTGTTTCAAAAGTACGTTGTTTTTGCTCGTCGTTGTTGACCATCACTACTGAAGCTAGGCCTGTAATTTGTAGCATGGAGAGTTTCGTCCAGGAGGCTCCGTTCATGCCACGCCCTTTTCCACCGCTGGATCTCCCGCACGAGGCGCGACTCATTCGAGCACAGTGTGTGGACCTACAAACGACCCAGTGATCACGAAACGACGTATTTACTTGCGACCCTCCCGCAGAATTGATTCGCGCACGTCACAGAAAGTAGCCATTTGTTACAAATCCCCGTTTGTGTCTCATTTGTACCGTGTTACAATCTTTCCTCCTGAGCTCCCACTTTTTCACGTTGGGACTTGGAGGTCTCCTTGCCCAGTCTCCAATTCGCCATGGAGTCCACAAGCGCATCAGTCTCTTGCACCACGCCAGGCAGAGCACACGCCCAGGTCCAATCGGACGGAGGGGCCGTGCTGCTGCAGTGCATGGAGGCGTCGCTGGTGGCGGCCGCGGCCAACGACGCGCTCGCGGATGAGACGCATGGGCTGCTAACGCTACTGCGTGCGGCTGTGCAGAGTCTTGAGCGCGTGCGTGCCATGGCCGCGGCAGTCGCGACGGTCGAGCGGCTGCGAGGCGAGCCGCTTCGACTGGGAGGAGATGGTGGTGGTGGGACATTGGACGACGTCGAGACGACACGCGTGGCGTTGGATGCGCTGGTGGCGATGGTCGTGGGAGAGTGCGGCGCTGGTCTCATGAAGCGAGACACAGGCGTCGCGGTGGTGGCTCTACCGGTCCAGACGGAGGAGCGTGTGGAGAACGAAGAGGCGTTTTCGTCCACTCGCTCTGTCACTGGAGGCGGTGATGAGCTTCTCACTGAAGAGATCCGTTTGGACGAAGCGTTCTGTTCTGGGGAGATGATCCCGCTCGTACTCGAGTTTGTGGAAAAGGAAGACGACGTCGTGCCCAACGTGGCCGAGTCGCATGGACGTGGAGACGAAGAGCCGTTAGAGCCTTCGCCCACAGTGTCGGTGGACCTTACTACGATTAATAGTAGCCACGCTGCGGGGCCAGTGGAACTGGAGTTCCCTGCTGCAGAGATGGACACCAAGACGAGCCTCTCGATCCAACGTGACGAGACGCGTCTAGAAAGGAAAGACCTCCTCAGTGAGAAGGGGGCACGTGCTCCTCCACAGCCATGCGCTGTAGAGGCACAACATTCAAAGCGTGCCGAGTCGAATGAGATTCTTGATTCTAAAAGCACGGACCAAAGGAACGAGAGGGATCTCTCTAATACTGATTCTACCCCTGAACAGAGTGCGTTCAAAAAGGCAAAGGCGAAGAGAATCATTCTCGAGAAACAGGGTTCCAATGCGAACCACCCTGAGCAACAGGCGCTCTCCCATCCGGCCACACAGAGCCAGCGTCCTGCCGTTCCTCCTCCTCCTCCTCTCTCCCCTCCCATTCTGGACAATGTCTTTCGCGTCGCCACGACCAACGGCCGTGCGTTTGCAGCGTCCTGTCTCGTGCGCTGCCAGCGCGTCCATGCCAGCGACGCACTGCGTAACGACGTCCACGTGCTCAACACGCTCGCGACGCACGTCGCCCACGTCGTGCGCGTCGTAGAAAAGACGCATTTGCAACGCCTCGCCAAAGGCAAATCGCTGCTGCTCAGCGAGATGCTCACGAATGCGACCCAGGCGGTCGAGCTTATGGCTGATATGGTGCAGCACCACACGCCCAGCTCGATCGCTCTCGTGCGGCTCTTTCTTCGCGTCCGTGAGGCACTACTCCAGGTGACCCATCCAGCACTCGTGCAGCTCTTCCAGCAGTGCGCCCCCCAAGCTGAGCTGTTTGGTTTACGGATACTTTTCGCTCACATTCTTCTGGCCTCCACAGACACTACAAGGACCGGCTGCGACTTTTTCTCCTGGACCGTCTCGTCCCCAGCATCAGTAGCTACCCCGTGACCATGGACTTTCCGTGGTCGCTGCTCACGCTGCTCGCGCTCGGCCATCAGCCAAACTACTACGAGCATCATCTCCTACCGACTTGGATCCGATGCTTTCGCCGCTGGCTCACGCGAGACGCCGTCGAGACGGACCGCACGGATGGCCATCCTGACTCTTCCAGTATTGTACCTCGCGGTCGAAGTCGTAGTCCACGTCAGGGTCCAGTTTGCGCGACCAACCCACGCGGCCCAGCTCTACAATGCGCTGCTGGAGATTGATGCCACGTACCGCGGTCGCAGCGGCTTCCTCAAGAGGTACGGTATAGAACAAAGCGTCTTTGATCATGGCGGGTTCTTGACTGGTTTATTTGCGTGTTGCTTTGCAGTCACATGGCGGCGCTGCTGGCGTCGCTCGAGAATGCTGGGACCGTGGCCAAGGCGACCGAGCCACTCGTCGACTTTGACGTGGAAAGCCGCTTCGAGCGGATCCAAACGGGTCTCAAGTGGTACCACGCCCAGCGTCTCCAGTACCAAACGATGCAAGCACGCATCGCGAGCAAGAAGCGAGCGCGACGCGAGTGAGTGAACGCATGCGGCCATCGACTTCACGGTCCTGCGACCCGCCGGCAAGAGTTGGTGACCTAGTAGAGGTGGTGCCAGTGTGTCGATGTTAACAAACGCCGGGAAGAGTATCAATTCGACAATGAAAGGTTGATTCGCATTGGAGAGCTGTCAAGTGTGCTCCATGCAATTTCTATCTCCTCGTCCTGCTTGCTGTCAGCGTAGGAGAGTCAAATTTGCGTTATGGGACCACGGCTCTTGTACACCTTGGTCGCTGCAACCGCCTGCAGCTCTTGCACGTCGAGCGCGATTTCAGACCCTACATGTCGTACCAGTACGTGACAAATCGAACCTCGCTACGAACGATTAAGCACGTGCCCGCAGAGGCTCGGTCATGGTGGCTGGTAATTGGCGCAGTACACTTCGCGATGGCGGAGACGATCCCATACCATGGTCCGAGAGATTACCCCCTACCAAACGCGAGCTTGTCCATCGAGTGGATCTGCGGAGCCTCGCGCAGCTGCGCCACGATGCCACAGCAGGCCCAACCATTGTTGTTGTTGTACTTTACTGTTGTTGTCCTTTTTACGACTCGACCGCGACGATACCCATCGATGCATCGAGCATAGTGGCCGCAGGGTCTTGAATTTCGTGCCATGACGTAAAGATGAAATGAATGCCGTTGGCAGCTCCAGGCTGCGACGAACACTCTATCGCGGGCCGCTTGGCGACCATGTGTACGTTGACGTCGTTTTCATAATTCCACGTGGAGGATGGTCTCGCCTTCTTGACGTCGGCAGCCGCGCGGCCAAAATAGACCTTCGCGTCAAACACGGCGTGCGCTGTGCGCAGCAGCTTGATTGTTGTAGACTGGACCGAGTGCTTGAGTTCCAAGCGGGACCAGTCGACGCTTGCACCCACCCGGACGCAAGTGGTACGAATGGCGAATCGCAACAAGCAGTGGTTCGCCGTCGAGATCGGCCCACTCTAACGCCGGCATTGGCGGCTTCAAGACAAATAATGTCATGCTCTCCGCTTCGGCAATGGCTGGAAGCACGGAAAGTTGCACGCTTGATGGTCCATAGTGATGGAGACTAGACACGTCCAGCGCCGTGTCGCGCAGACGATCCAGTGCGTTGACCTCGGTGTACTGCGCGCCCATCTCGTCTTTGATGTTTGGACTTTGGTCTGCATATCGTCGCGGCGTTTCTGCAACAATCTCTACGGGTGCTTGCGCTGGGCCATTGACGGCTGTAGCGATTGGCGCACGTACCCGTATTCGTACGGACAGCGCCCAGCCCTTGGGGCAAAAACCCGTGAGCGAGAATACCTCGCGCGACGTGGTCCTTCCTCGCTCGCGGCTTCTCGTTTGAGGCTTGTCTGTGTGTGGTCTGGTTGATTCTGCTGAGCCGGGATCCAACTGTCGGGTCGTAATAGACCATGAGAAATACGAGGGGGGGCGCTGCACGCACTCTCGTCCCTGGAGCGGGTGGAAAGGGGTTGGTATTGAAAATGAACTTTGATTGGGTGTAATTTGTTCCAATTGTCCAATCATGGGCCGCTGACGCTTGCCGTTCTGATGGACTCGTATGAGACGAGGCTCCGATCGCTTCACTTTGGCTCAGTTCCCGTTGAGAACAGGATGGCGAACCGCTCGAGCAATGTTGGCAGTGCGGCGCTGCTGAAGCGCGTAGCTCCAGCGTGTGTCGCGGCGGCCGCCAACGAGGAGCTGGCGCAAGAGCTCTGTGTCTCGCAGCAGCGATATGAGGAGACAGCAGAAACACTCGAGCAGGCAAGCGCCATGCGCGACGCACTGGCCAGGATCCAGAAGGACAATGAGCTGGGATTGGTCTCCAAGGGCGTGCTGGACGCGCTCGCAACTCTTGCGAATGACTTGCACAGCCGGGTTCATGCGCTTGGCGTCATCGCGAAAGACGCTGTGGCTGCAGATGACGATGAAGACACGGAGAGTGAACGGTCTCCTGGAGAGCGAACGGGACCAGTAGAACCAGCCATGGCAATAACCACTGCTGACGCCGAGGGAGCGAAGCAAGTCATTGCGGGCGCCGTGGGCGTCGTGAACTTGTGCGATGAACGAAATGAAAGCGATCCGTTCGAGGCTCTGCGTGGGCAGACCGCGTCTGTGGATTCCTACCCAGTTTCAGAGCCTACTTCCAAGCGCTACAGAGAGCGATTACCTGTGCAAGCCGCCTCGAGGCAAGGGACTCGCGATCGTATAGCGAGTGCGGCTGCTGCGCTGCATCCTCGCCACGCTGGAGCGAGACGGCGACCGCAATCGCGAGAGGCTCAACAACCAGTTCGCTCGAGACCACAGCGAGCTTCAGCCAGTCGTCAAGATCGACATCGGACCACACACCAAAACAAGTCTGAACATGTCACTGAACTGTCCTTCTTCGGAGCGTGAACTGGCGATTCGTCGCGACCAGCGGCTGGCGGTTCTCCCTATCGACGCAGTGCGCATCGTGAGCGAACCGACTTGGCGACGCCAGCTTCCTCTCGCGTATCGCAGACG
The DNA here is from genome assembly GCA_023334575.1 of Pythium volutum. Taxonomy (NCBI): domain Eukaryota; phylum Oomycota; class Peronosporomycetes; order Pythiales; family Pythiaceae; genus Pythium; species Pythium volutum. The sequence goes on along the minus strand of JAADVC010000976.1, from coordinate 7,634 downwards.
CAGACTGCTGCAAATGCACTCGACCGTCTAATTCATCGCGTCTGCGAAATCGTGCGCGTGGCAGAAAGGAATGAGCCTCGCGAGCCCACACAATGGCAACCACAGCGACTGGTGCTGAACGTTCGCAGTACGTTATGCCGGGCGAGGCCGTGCGGCTTCTCATCAACGAGTTTCAAAATGTCCAGCCAAAGACGTTGGCGTTGGTGCGGCAGGTTGTCCGCGTGCGGGAGGATCTGCGCTTGGCGACACGCTCCGAGTTTGTGACGTGTCAGAAAGAGTACGTGAGGGGATTGTCGCTGATCGACTCACAGCCTACTCACCTACTAACTTTGGGCATGGCCAGGCGACTCGCTTTCGAAGTTCCGGAGGCGATCGTGTGTGGGCTTTTGCCAGCAGACTTTGTGCACGAGATCAAGACGCGCGAAAACGTTGTGTGGATGTGGTCTGCACTCGAGTTTCTCGCGTGCGGCCACGAGCAGGCGTACTACGATAGTGCGTTCCCACAGTTTGTGGCGCTGTTCCAAGAAGAGTTGCGGGCACCACCTCCCCCAGCACTGGACGGGTCGACATCGCCACTGTCGCTGCCATCGCTCTTTTTGGTGCTCGCGATTGTGACCTACGTTACGACAAAAGTTGGTCCAGAGACTCGTGGGCAGGAACTTGGCCGTGTATTGCGAGGCATTCGCGGATGCTATCCACCAAACGACAAGCTACTGACTCGGTAAGCCTGAATGAACGGTGACGGGGTCACCCCAATGAGGACCTAACGGAGGAGCGCTTGCGTGTCGTATAGCTATATCCATGTGCTCGGCGACTGGCGACCCTCGGACTTCTTGCCAGTTCCAATTGAAAAAGTCAATTTCGACGCCCTAATCAGGCGCATCCGAGGGGATTTGGTGTGGTACTACGCAAATCGACGACCTACTCAAGCTGCGCAGCAGCCCGCGAGGAAGCGGATTCGCCCAGAGTGACCATGTGGCTCAGAGTGATTGGAAACAATGTGAACGACATCCATCCATTGGAGCCTTTGTTGGAGATTTCGTTGAAATGTGAGCACAGGACTGATTGGCTCATAATTGATATCTTCGTTTTTGCAAAGATCTGTTCCTGAGACGAGGTGATAGCGCTGTCCAAAGCCACAACCGTGTTCATTTTTTCGTCGGACTGAACGATGGAGAACTGCCCAGGGGAGGACGGCAGTGCGGCGCTGCTGAAGCGCGTAGGTCCAGCGCAAGTGGCGGCGGCCGCGAACGAGAAGCTGGCGCGTGAGCTCGGCTGTTTACACCAGAGTCTCCAGCACGCAGCGAAGGCTCTCCAGCGAATCGGTACGCTGCGCGACCTCCAACGGCAGGACTCAGCAATCGTCTCTAACCGCACGCTAGACTCCCTGGCGGGTCTACCGAGCGAGCTGCGCAGCCGACTGCAATGTCTCTGAGGTGAAGCCCATGTCGCCCGGGATGACGAAGAGACTGAGAGTGAATGCGCAGGCGATGATGATGACGCGGAGAGCGAACTCTCCGACTGTGATCATCGGCGTGTGAGTCCGAAAAAAAGCGGACGACGACGATCAGCAGGCTGCAGCAAACCAGACTCTGCCTGTGCAGACAGAGCCTGAGAGGTCACACTCTGCTTCGCAGTGTGACTCGCCACGCCACAAGCAGCGATTGCTCGTGAAGGACGCCGTCAAGTCGGATACGAACGACCACACTGCGAGTGAGATCGTAGAGGTGGACTCACTGATTGCACGTCTACCGCTGGGCGGGCAAGCCGAACCACGAGTAGTTCAAAGGTCGGGTCACGTGACGTATGAGTACTTTGATGTCGGCCGTGCGGATGCACTGTTTGAACCAGACATGTACATCGCGTGGGTTGGTGAAAATTACAACAGGGGAGTCAAACGACTACTCGCCGGGCCGATCGTGCGGGGCCTGCTACCTACGCGCTTTGCCTACGGGGTGAGACCACCGAGAAGCCTCGAATGGATATGGCTCGCAATCGAGTTCCTCGCGTGTGGCCACAGGCACACGTATTTCGACAGTGCGTTTCCGGCGTTTCTAGCGTTGCTGAAAGACGAGTTATGTGAAGCAGCCCGAGTGCCAGACACGTCTGGGTCACCACTGCCGCTGCCGTCGCTCTTCTTGGTGGTCGCGATCGTCGTGCGCGTGACGAAAACCTTTGCGTCTGCGACGTGCGTCCACAAACTCAAGCACGCTTTAGAGGAGATTCGCGGCCGGTACCCGGGAAAAAGACAAGCTGCTGACTCGGTACGAAACGCGTGAAAAACCGATGCAACGAGACGGGTTTAGTGAGATAACCTTACTACTCTTTTCGCCCGTAGATCCAATCCATTTGCTCCGCGACTGGCGGCCGCGGAATCACCTGGCATTGCCCATCGATCACTTTGATGTCGATGGTGAGACGAAGCGTATTCAGTCCGAGCTGTGTTGGCTCTATGCACAGCGTCAGCGCGCGCGAACCGCAAGAAAGCGAGCGCGTGGGAAGCGACGGACTGCGCACGTCCAGAACATTTTGATGACGTTTGGCGAAGCATATCCATGGTAATGACTCTCCGTTGTGGACAGATCTGTATGTGGGAGAATGTGCGATGTGTGTGGTGCGCCATTCGGGTTCTCGCGTGTGGCCACCAGCCACTATACAGTCTTTGACGACGCCTTCCCAAAGTTGGCGAGCCTGCTCGATGAAGAGCTGGGTGCATCGGTTAAAGTACCCAGTGCATCACCGTCGTTTTTTTCTTGGTGCTTGTGATATTCTAACACTGTAATATCATTTCGATTTCGTTAGGAGTGAGGTCGTTCAAACAAGGTATCTCCCTCTTCTGAATGACTCTTATCTGTAGTGACAATGTTTCCCTTGGCATATCCGGGTTTTCCGTGGAAGAGGAGAATGACGGAGCGAACGTTTCTTCGCGGCGGCGTCAAGTCAGCTCGCTGACGTCGCGCGCGGGGCGTCAAGTCGACTGGTACAGTACGAATGTGTGGAGGTCTCAGGTATCGCTCTGCGCGGCCGTAGTGAATGCGACTCATGCGCAGAATTCCCAGAAATGGCCGCCACATACACGTCTGGCCTTTGCCAAAGATTCCTCCCAAGGCGCTCGCCCCCCCTTCTTCTTCTTCGCCGCATCTTCCAACTGCGTTAACTGTCCCACCCGCCCATTCTCTTCCTGCTCTCCCGTTGTCTTCTACTTGCACACTCGCCAACTTGCCATCCACGCAGCAACCTCAAGAGAGAGAGCGAAGCGAGGCCCACCCAGCGCGAACAAGAGAACGCAAGATGGCGCAGCGCTGTGACATGTTGACGGGCTTTTGTCTACGACGATCTACCTGCCCGTATGAACACGTCCGAGAAACGCGTGGCAGTCTCTTTGATATTTTCCGTCGCATTCAAGAGGCGGCCTCGTTTGCCGTGTTTCGCGCGCGCCGCGAGATCATGCAAGCTAACGTTCAGCGCGTGGAAGCCAAGATCCAGCGTCGGTTTGCTCAAGCCAACTCGATCGATCTCGTGGCCGTCATGGGCTGTACCGGATCGATGCAACGTTGGATTGACGAGGCCAAGACGTCGGTCTTGGGCATTATCGACGGCGTCAAGGCGGCGCATGACCAAGCAACGGTCCGCGTCGGCTTTGTCGCGTACCGTGATTTCTGCGATGGCGACCAACGGCTCGAAGTGCACGCGCTCACGGAAGATGGTGCGAGTGTTCGAGCGTTTATTGGGCATCTGCACGCGTTTGGCGGTGGCGATGGCCCAGAGGATATTCCCGGTAGACTGGATGCAGCGCTTCAGATGGATTTTACAGCGGCTGCCAAGCGGTTGATCCAGGTCGCAGACGCACCTTGTCACGGCAACGAGTTCCATGACATGCACGACGAAGACGACAGTGTGCTTCAGGCCGCCGCTGGGCCCAACATTCGTGAGCAAATGCGCATGCTATCTCGTCGAGGGATCGATGTTACGTTTATCGAGATTGTTCCCGAAGCCACGGCCAAGATGTTGGTGATTCTTCAGCAAGAGTATCAAACCGTCGTGGCGTTTGACGGTCACCACCGTGAGTTTCGCGAGGTCTCGCTGTCGCAAAGTGGCGATGCCGTGCGGCTCGGCCCCGTGGTGGTATCGTCGGCGAACTCATCGCTGTTGGCAAGCAAAAGTCGAAGCGTGATTGCAAGTTCCGAGAAGGTTCTCGCTGTATCGAGTTTGGAGCATTACGGCCCAAGCGGCTGTAAGACGCCTACTCTACCTGGAATATGTGAAGATGGTAGTAGCGACGATGGGAACTGAAAGACTGTATTCTTATTGTAGAGGAGAATCCCAAGAGAAACTCCAAATGAGAGGCATGAAGACAGGACAAGTCGAGCGATTCTGGAGAACCTTTCCTGCCGATTTTAAAGACATGGCCCATCACCATCAACCAAGAACTGGTCGCAGGAATTTCTGACACTCACCATCAACCAACCTCGGTCCCGATAATTTCCTGCGAAATATGTCGCCTCTCCCATATTCAGAGCCAAAGCTTGAGTCGGCATCGCATTCGCCGACTGCCCAGGCTGCAAGCACAATGGCGAGATGGTGGGAAAAGCTTTCGTTGGCAGACTTTGGACGCCGCTCACGTGGTACTTTGTCCGACCACCGCCGTCCACCGTCGTCCACGGCTGCCGCATCGACTGAGACTAGCCATGTCCGTGATGTTGCGTCGTGTGAGGTCTTCCGCACGCGCTTCGATGCAATGAAGGCCACCATGGACACGATCGAGGCGGAAAGGAAGCACAAGTACGGCCAAGCCAACGCGCTCGATCTCGTCGTGGTCATGGATTGCACGTCCTCGATGAAGCGTTAAATCAAAGCAGCCAAGCAGTCCATTGTCGGCATTATCGACACGATCCAAGTGGCCCACAAGAACGCAAGCGTTCGTGTCGGCTTTGTCGCGTAGCGCGATTTGTGCGACGGCGATCAACGGCTCGAGGTCCATGCGCTCACGTACGACATCGCGAGCGTTCGCAAGTTTATCGGCAAGCTGCGCGAGTTTGGAGGCGGCGATATCCCTGAAGATATCCCCGGTGGACTCGACGCTGCATTGAAGCTCGAGTACAGGGCGGCCGCCGCCAAGCAGTTGATTCTCGTCGCGGACGCGCCCTGCCACGGCAGTGAATTCCACAACACGGTGGACAATGCCGACAGCCTCGTCAAGGCGGCTGCTGGGCCCGACATTCGCGACCAAATGCGGGAGCTAGCGAGTCGAGGCTTTGACATCACGTTTATCCAAGTCCACCCAACATCGACGGCCAGGATGGTTGCGATTCTCGAGCAAGAAATCCGGCAAACGGTTGCATTCGACGGTCAGCACCGCGAGTTTGCTACGATTTTACTGTCGCACAGCGGGGATGTTGCGCGCTTGGGAAACAAGATGGCGGCTGCTGCGAGCGTGACGCTTTCGGCGAGCAAGATGCGTAGTGGTCTATCGAGCGTCTCGACGTTCCAGCATTATGGACCCAGCGGCATGCACGGAACGACATTCCCCACTGTCTGCGAAGACGGCGACACTGTGGCCATATCTGATGCAGTCCCGGCCGTGCGTGCGTTGCAGTGGTCAGAGCTGGAGAGTGCCAAGTTGATCCCTGCGGTCCGCCACTCGTACCACTTTCGTTCAGGCCAGTGCATTGACTGGAGCAAGATGGACCTCATGCACACGACGCAAGACACGATGATGACGCTCCTTTCATCCTGCTTTGCGCGCGGCGCGATGCGCTCAGCCCGTGCAATGTATGACGTTAAGATGGGCAAGTATCTCGTTGCCAAGGTGTATTATGGACGCGCCGCGCACTATGTCGCGAAGGAAGATGAGGCCAGACGAGTCTCGAGCAGGATGTCAAGGCCCAAGTCGTGGCCAAGTCGTGGCCAAACCGGTTGGCGGTCGAGTTTTCGCTTTTGCCCGAGGTGCGTGACGGTGTCGACTTTATCTTTACGTCGTGGTACGAGATTCAAGACCCCGTGGCGTTTGGACTGGACGCGTCGATGGCCGCGTTTACGGCTGAGCCGTTCATCACGGGCGAGTACAAGAAGTACAACAGCAATAATGGCTGGATTTGCGACAGCGGCGTGGTGCAGTCGCGGCAGACGGCGCAGGCATTTAGCCATTTTACGTGGCAGCACACGCTGGGTCAGCTCATGGTCGTGGACTTGCAGGGCGTGGGCTGCATTTTCACGGACCCGCAACTACACTCGATGGATGCGAACGCGTTTGGACACGGCAACTATTCGACGCTCGGCATGGCCAAGTTTTTTTCGACCTACGAGTGCAACGACCTGTGTGTCGCGTTGGGGCTGCGAGCGTTTTCGCGACCGCGGTCTATTCGCAGTCGCTGGTTTGGCAAATCGGAACGCAGCGTCGTGGCGTCTGCACACACGCCCATGACATGCAGTTGTGCACTGTGTGGCGAGATTGTTCGCGTGACACGGAGCGCGTTTGTGGGCGTGTATTCCAGTGGACGTGAAGTGTACTGTGACGACTGCACGGTCAAGGTGGCGATTCGCGAGCCGCGCGCGTGTGTCGTCTGCAAGGAGACGGTCTCGATCGCGCCGCTCTGGTACGAGATGAAGGGCATGGCACCACCGACTAGTTGCAAGAAGTGCAAGGCCGCTGCCGCGACGATGGACTGGAAGATGCACGGCAAGACGCACGCGTCGACCAAATGATGCGGCGGCGGATGAGTGGGTTGGGGTGGCGGTTCTTCGGTAAAATGGATGTTGATTTGCTGATTAGTTTTGCGTCCACTCAGTCCCTCTTGCAGGCTGTCATGCTTGACTGTAAGGGCCCCAGATTCGGTGACGCCGCGAGATGTGGTGACAGTTGCGCGTCATTTCCCGCCGCGCCATTGGTATTCTCGCTTTTGTTTTCGCTCGCTTGTCCGCGGAAACTACATTGTCAAAGTTATTGCGTTGAAGCGGACGCTCTCATTCGACCCCATCAACCTCAATCAATCGGAGCCGTCTGTATGGTCCACAAGCTCCGCATTTTGAAAAGCTCGTGGCTCACGTCCATCTCACCACATGTGTTCCACTCGTGCGGATCTTTTCCTTTCTCACGCACGTACTCACAGTGAAGCTGTTGATTCGGTGGGGCTCTAGATGACGCGGAAAGGCCCTTCTACCGTCCACGATGCGTTTCTTTTACCAATGAATATGGACTTCTACTGTTCCTCGCGATGATGCGGGTGGTCTTCACCAACCCCCCTGGTCGACAATGGGCCCCCCTTGACACTAGGGGGCACTCCCAAAGCCCAAGCCAATCACACGCGGGGCTTCGATTGCGGTCTGGTTATTGAGAGTCACTTTGGCTTTCGCTCTACCTCACTCACAACCCACCACCACCACCACCACCACCGCCACCACCATGGCCTTTCGCTCGGCTTGGCTCTCGCTCGTGCTTCTCTCGCTCTCGCTCGCGACGGCGACTGTTGCCGCCGAGGACCCTTCACTCGCCACCTTCAACTTTACGTCCACGGCCGAACACCGCGCGGGCGTCGACTGCGTGCAGCCTACGAACGCCGTGGCCAAGTGGCGCATCAGCTTTCGCGACAAGAAGTGGTACTCGTGCCTCAAGCACCCCAAGCGCGACGGCTACT
>JAADVC010000975.1:0-13664 GCA_023334575.1 Pythium volutum | reverse complement strand
GCTCTTGAACTCGAGTCGGACGCTGTGACGGCGCTCCCGGAAGATTTCCTTAACTTTGTGAAAAACGCGCCGAAGATTGTTATCAAGGACAAGAAGCAGATCACTGCCGTCACGACAGACGAGGAGGAAAAGCGCAAACTGCGCGAAGAAATCGCGGCGATGTCCAAACGAATGGAGGACACGACGGGAGCTATCGAGCGCATGAAAGAATTGCACGAAGCGGCAGACGCTGCCAGGCAGAAAGAAAGAGAGGAAGATGCGCGCAAAGCCCAAGCGGCAGAAGCTGCCATGCGCAAAGAAATCGAGGACATGAAAAAGCTCGCGGAAAGAGCGGAAGAGCTCGCGGAAGAACTGAAGCAAGAGAATTTACAGGCGTCCACAAAGAAGCGGAGGCGGCATGCAACCGTCTGAAAGAAGCGTACGGCAACGGCATCTCATTCAAGTTCGTCATCAAGAACATATCGAAGCACAAGTTAAGGAAAAGTCGCGTGGACATCATTTCCGGCAAGTCCATAGAAGATCCATACGTCCATTTCCCGGAGGAGGTCGCATCAATGACCAGCGAGGCTGGCTTCCACGCCAAGAAGGACGCTATAGCGGGAGACACGGACGGGAAGATGACGTACCACATCAAAGGGGCCCGTTTCATCGTCAGGTGGTACAACCCGTGGAGAGGCACGTATTCAGCGTCTGCGTATGTCGAGTCTGACGACGACAAGAACAAGGACAAAGCCCTTCTCGTTGACGCGGATTCTTGGACCACAGGTGACATTTTTTACGCGATAGTCAAGGACAAGGACGCTCCGTAGGCGTAAGCATGGACGCAGAAGCGCATAGGGGATTCCGATATCCCCACGCGTGGTCTATCTTGATACTCAAATCAATAAGTATAACTAACAAGTGAGTCATGTCGGTTATTATGGAGTCGCAAGCAACGATGAATGTGGGAGAGTTCATGGGAACACTCGGATATGAAGTTGACCAACTCTACATCGACAAGTTCTGGAACAACATCTCGGATGACAAATGGATCTACGTGGGTACCGAAATGCTGGAGTGGATCGGATATCAAACCGAACGCCTACGACAGGCAAAAGAACTTTACGTAAAGTTACTGTCCAAGCACTTTGTCCAAGGCGACGACTATGAGCATCTCGACGCTTCTGAGATTGATAGGTTTCATGACATCACAGGTGATGTCATGAATTTGCGCCATCATAACAGGGCGAAAACCCTTGTTGTCTCTCCTGATTGCTTCAAAGAATCTTTGATGCTCATGAATACCGACAGAGCCAAGGAGATCCGCAAGTACTACTTGAGACTTGAAAAGGTGTTCAAGGCGTACTTTAAGTACATCAGCGAGTGCGCAGCGCGTGATCACGATCAAGAAACGTCCCACTTGAAGAGATTGAACGAAGAGTATAAGCAGCAAGTGGATTCGTTCGAGTCGATGAAATCCGAGCTAGCTGCGATGTCTATCGATTCGACTCCCGTTGAGTACGATGAGTTCGTGTACGTCCTGACGTCAAAGCGATACTACAAGCTGAACTTGTTCAAAATCGGCAAGACGGCGAACTTGAAGAACAGGCTGAGCACGTACAACACTGGTAACGCGCTTTCAGCCGACGAGCAGTTCTACTTATGCTCAATTAAGACATCCGACAGCCGCGGTCTGGAGAAACAATTGCATCGAGTATTGGAAGCGTTCAAGTTCAACAAGGAGTGGTACAAGATCCACCAAAGCGATCTGATCAAGATTGTGAACTTTGTGTCGAGCCAACAAGATGCATTGCGAGTTCTCGCGAACCAAGTGATCGCTGACCAGGCGTCGCCGAAGGATTCCGTGGATATCGATCAGTTTGTGAAGATGGTAAAGACGAAGGTTGAGCAAGATGGCTACTACGAACTGGACGACAAATATTTCTGCTCAAAGTGCGACAAAGATTTCATGAAGATGGGCCGTCTACGCAATCACATGGAGAAGAATGGATGTCACGAAAGCAAACTTGGCAATTACAATTGCCCGACATGTAGCAAGGTGTTCACAGTGAAACATTACTACGACAAGCACATCTCTGATCAAACATGCGCACCTAAAGCGTATGTTTGCGAGTACTGCGCGAAAAAGTTCAAGGGAGCGAAATGGCTTGAGAACCACTTGGAGCGAGAGCATCAAGCTATCCTCCCGGATCCCCCCGTGCAAGAGTCACCGGAGCCACCGGTGCAAGAGTAACCCCCCGGGCTTTCCGAACCTCCCGAGATAATGGACGTTCCGGGGCCCGTCGATCCATTGTACAATTGGTTCAATGCGAACTACGAGAAGACCGTCAACAAAGCTGATCGATTGAAGTTGAAGGACGTATTCGCGGGATTGAAAGAGAGTGAGTACTACTTCAATCTCACGAAGGCTGAGAGGCGCAAGCAGACATACACGAACTTGATTGAATATGTTGAGCGCTCGCCGTTGCTTCGCATGTTTTACAAAGAGCGACTAAAGATTCAAGACGTCAACACAACGCTGCGAAGCGTTTTAACAAACTACAAACAGAGAGAACAGCAATAAGTGCTCCAATCCGAAGAAGAAGAGCTGTAGAGAGAAGCAGAGAACGCGGAGGAACATTGAGAAGCATAGCTCTGGATAAGCATCTACAGGTATTCCGGTCGGTGCTCGAAGGAGCAACCAAAAGTTGCCCCGTATCCCAAATATTGCCATGTTTTGTCCTAAGTCTTTATTTATCACGGTCTCCTCTATTTTTTTACTTTGTCAGATTGGTGGCAATATTTGGGGAACGGGGCAACTTTTGGTCTGTTCTTTCTCCCCTCTTATGGGCAGTGTGCACTCCCTTATATCTCTTTCTTTGTTCATTTCAAAAAAGAGTATAACAGGAGAAGTAAAGAGCTGTGGAGAGAAGCAGAGAACGCGGAGGAACATTGAGTGAAGCATATAAGTGCACATGGCGGCCCGAAAGGGAGAGACTTGGCGCGTGGGGAACACCGCTGGAGCACACAAGGGACACCGCTGGAGCCGCTCAAGGAAGTGTCGCGCCTTGTACGCTGCTTCGGAACAGCGTAATAGGTTCAATTTCTTTTCTTTTCTTTCTAATTGAAACGTATGAGAACTCACCGCGAGGCGGGTACGATGAGAATAATTGATTGTACATGTACGTTGGGCGATTGAGTAACTTATTGAACAAAACATACCCGTGCTGCTTCAAGGAGGTGAAGAATGAACTAGGGTTTAGCCTATGTACCGAGAAGATATTGCCATTTGATATCCGCTTCATGTGACGAATGACTTCGTCAATTCTATCCGCATCCACGTACTCTAATGTTTCAGACTCGAAGATTACAACAGAGTTATCGGGAAACTGTGGGAGCACGTCTTCGACTTTTTGGCCAATATTAATGAAATCAGCGTTGCATTGGCAACCATTAATGTCAATACAAATGTCACCACACGGGTATCTCCCAAATAGGTAATTCGTCGACGACTCGTTTGGGTTTCCAATGACCATTAGTTTCTTATTCAAGCGCTTACTCAGATTCGACGCTTCCTCATACATTTTCAGCTGAATTCGATACTTCGTGAAGCTTTGGAACGCCATGAGTACCAAGATCGTTGCTATCAAAATCGCGGCGGCAAGACAGAACATGTTTTTTGCGCAGTGACACGGTACCACACAGCTCTACTTGCAATTGGCACACAAGTATATTAGGGTACACAGTTTGCTGCAAATGTATTTGCGAATGCACCAACAACCATGACGAACCATGTGGACAAACTGCTTTCTTCTTCTTTATTCATTTCAAAAAAGAGTATAACAGGAGAAGTAAAGAGCAGCAGAGAACGCGGAAGGAACATTGAGTGAAGCATAGAAGTGCACACTGCCGCCCGAAAGGGAGGGACTTGGCGCGCGGGGAGCACCGCTGGAGCGCACAAGGAACAATCGGCGAATCGCGCAAGGAACAATCGGCGAATCGCACAAGCTAAAATGCTATCACTTTTGAAAATACCGGATATAAGCACTTGAGTTGGTTATATGAATTTGACGTCTGAAACCATTCTCAAAGTTATATGAATGTTACGTCTTGTCAAAGTCGATCGGTATGAAATCACGGAAACTGTTGTTGACGTTTTCTGAACACGCGGGAACCGATGTCAAAGTCGCTCGCTTGGTTGTCGTCAGCTTCGGGGCGTTTCGTCTCGCGGTTTTCATCGTCGTCGCTGGATTCGTCGTCCGACTTAATGTCGAGTCTGCGGTCGAGGCACTCCTCGCACACCCCCGCGTACAGTCGTTTGAAGCGCTTCTTGCAGTCTTGGCAACGGATTGCAGTCTTGAGCATCTTTTTGAAGACCAGTCGGGATTCTGCGAAACGCCCAGAGCCACCTGACGTAAATCTGTCGCAGACAACGCTCCATGCTACTCAACGCTTTATCGCTCGCCGTGTCGACTAAAGCGCGCTAACTCTTCTAGTTGTTGTTCTAGATTGGATATCCTCTCTTCCAAATTCTTATTTGATTCGGTTAGATCTTTGACTCGGACATGAAGCAACGGGATCATATTACCGGTAATCAGTGTGAGTTGCATTCCCTTTGGACTAACGAAACCATCTTCATCAATCATCTCTTCTAATTCCTCATTCTCGGTAAATGACGTTAGCTCGGTGATACCTTGTTTGAAGACATCTTGGGCTTTGTACCCAAAGTTCGGCTTACCATTTTCAGATTTGTAAGAGAATCTTATTGGTGTAATGCCATCAATAAATCTAGATACAGAGTCGTGGTCTATAGATGAAATGTTCTCTTTAATTCGTACATCTGAAATTACATCCACTTCGCCATTACATACCAAACGACCTGCTGCATATATACTGACACTTGTTGGAGTTGAATAAGAGCTCCCGGTTACACCATTCGATGGATAGTACCAATAACTGGACGCACTGCCATTATTCGTAGTATAAGCGACTTGCAGAGGATATGACGATTGTGTTCCAATGCCGACGAATCCACTTACAGATACGTTGCCGCTGAGGGCGGCACTGCCACTTACAGATAAGCCGTTGTAGAGGGTGGCACTGCCACTTACAAATAAGTTGCTGTTGAGGGTGGCAGTGCCGCCTACAGTTAAGCTGTTGTTTAGAGATACGTTGCCGCTGATGTTGGTAGAGCCACCTACATATAAACTGTTGTTGAGGGTGGTACTGCTACTTACAGTTAAGGTGCCACTTACAGATAAGTTGCTGTTGAGGGTGGCAGTACCAGTTACAGATAAGTTGCTGTTGAGGGTGGTAGTGCCACTTACAGATAAGTTGCTAGCAGTTAAGCCGTTATATACATTTAAGCCGCTGTTGAGGGTGGCACTGCCACTTACATTTAAGCCGTTGTTGAGGGTGGTAGTACCGTTATTTATAGTTAAGCCGCTGTTGAGGGTGGTAGTACCGCCTACAGTTAGTTGGCCACCGATACCAACTCCTCCAGCAACAGTAAGAGCACCTGTAGTTGTGCTGGTACTTGCAGTCGTAGTCAATATTTTAATCACACCGGAGGTCGTTAGTGATCCATTGATGGTCGCCGAGGTTGCCAATTGGAGTCTTTGACTACTTAATCGCATTAGATCTTTTCTACCTAAAGAATTATCACTCGACCAGAGATGGGTGCCATTAAACCCACTGTTGTATTTCAGCCATACATCTCCGCTAATGCCAATCGATGATGTGTTGGCGACGACATTGGATCCATTATGCTTGATGAAACTAATTGAGGAAGGTGCTGTAACATGCGTCGATAGGAGAACATTGCCAGAACTATCTGACGATACACCAACAAATCGGGACAGTTCTGGAGTCCAACATATAGCGGACCAGCCAACCGAGGCTGTGGACCGCACAATCCAGTTAATACCGTCTATAGATGTGATTACTCGGTTTGTACCAGAATCAGCAACTGCTACAAACAAACCCAACTCAGCAGCCCAACACACCGATCTCCAAGTGCTTGCAGCAGCTACAGAAACACTCTGCGTTGTCCAAGTAGTACCATTGGTCGAAGTAGCAATTCGGTTAGTTCCTGTGGAGGAGACAGCAACATACAGTGATTGATCGGCAGACCAGCAAATACCAGTCCAATTTGTCCCCGCAGTACCTGCATAGTTAATCCACGACGATCCAATATTGTCCGTTGTGACGTTATACACCACAATGTCTGCTGATCGTCCGCACAATATCAATTTCGTCGCCGGTACATACGTCATACAAGTGTATCCAGAACCAGGTATGCCAATGGCACTGAACGTTTTGCCGTCTGCTGAATACGCCACAATGCCTCCACTCGATAAAGAGTACAAAAGTCCTGTTTCAGAACACCAAACAACGGCAATCCAATTGTTACCAGATATAGAGCATGAAGTCCAGGTTACACCATCTGGTGAGTACACGGCCTGACCAGTATTTGCAACCGCTACAAATAGTCTTAGTTCAGGAGACCAGCAAACGGATTGCCATGTATAGGCACCAAGCGATGCGCGTCCTGTCCAAGTTACACCATCGGGACTTGTCATTCCACGCGTAGCTCCCGAAGAGGCTACGCTGCAGTAAAGTCCCAGTTCCGGCGCATAACAAATATAAATCATTGGACTAGCTATTCCGACCGCCGTGGATTGCCAATTCGAAAGCCCGCCATACGTAGTCACCGTGCCAGTTCCGTCAACTGTGAGTTTACTAGACGATACCGTACCAGCTACGCCTACGCCACCAGCCACAGTCAACGCACCCGTTGCGCTCGTGGTCGATGCGGTTGTATCACCAATACTAAGTTTACCACCCGTGGTCAGTACACCGGTCACACTTAAGGTATCCACGGCCTTGCTCGCGTTCAAGATGAGCGCTTTGCCCGCAGTGGCGGTACCGGCCGTTGCGCTTAACAACGACAAATCTAACAGCGCGCCCCCCTGATAGTAGTTTGTAGCGCTGATTGTGCCAGCAACTGTAAGTTTCGTTGTTGGAGTCGTAGTCCCGATACCAACATTGCCCGATGGATCGACGACCATGCGGATCGCCGAGGCGGTCGAGTCAAGTAGGTAGAAACTGTTATTTGGATATGATGTATTGGCGCTACCGGCGGCGCCAAGCTCAAACGTTTTCGTATCGCCCACAAACTGAATGGTTGTACGCGCGGTGGTAGAGGCGTTGGCCATTGAGATGTTGACGCCATCATTTGTAAGTGCGAGCGAACGGATATTCGCGATATCGCGACTACTACCAGCGACTACGGCCTTGCTGGCAGTCACTTGACCGGCAGTGATACTGGCCAGGTAAGCAGCTTGCGTGGCGGTAAAGTCTGTTGATCCAACCGTGAGAGTTGTCGTTGTCACCTTTGAAAGACCGCTAATTTCACTTGCCGCGCTCGCGATGACGACCTTGCTGGCAGCTACTGCGCCGACCGTTGCGCCGCTCAAGTAACTCGCGTGTGTGGCCGTGAGATCCGCGCCGCTCAGCGTTAGAACAGTTGTGCCCACTTTAGCGAATCCAGTGACTTGACTTGAAGCATCCGCAACGACCGCTTTACTCGCCATCACGGTGCCCAACGTGGCGCCAGCAAGATACGCAGCCTCCGCGCTGATGCTAGATCCATTCACAACAAGTGTTGTCGTCGCCAAGGAAACCACTCCGCTTGTGAGTTTACCGGTGTCATCAAGGACCAACGCCTTCCCCACCGCGCCCGTGCCCTTCGTTATACCCATGATGTATCCCAAGTTACTAAAGTCTACGGCACTTCCATTCAGGTTGTAGCTCGTGGCGTTGACGGCACCTCCAACATTTAATCGGTAGCCCCCCGTAGAGGTGCCAATCATGACTTCACCGCTCCCATTGATGAGTAGGCGATATGCGTTGTTGTAGTACAAGTACGCCATGTTAGGGTTGGTCGTATTCGTTGAGCCACGAACTCCCATCGTAAGTGCGAAGGTATCACTAGTCATGCTCTGAGCCACATATCCCGAGGAAGTAGTGTTTGTTAGGCTTAGTAGATCACCAACCGTGCCAGAGAGACTCAGTGTGCGCAGCCCACTCACATCGCCGCTCGCATTTGGAATAACAACTTTGCCTGATGCGGCGGATCCTAGGATTGCCCCGCTTAGATATCCCGCCTCAGTCGCAGTCAAAGCGGTTCCTCCGAGGGTGAGCTTCGTCGTACCAACATTAGCAAATCCACTAACTTGGCCGGTCGCATCTGCAACAACTGCTTTACTTGCCGCCACTGTACCCAACGTGGCACCCGCGAGGTAAGCCGCCTCCGTGCTGATGCTGGATCCATTAACGACGATCGTGGTCGTACTAACAGAGCTCAAACCGCTGACCGCGCCGGCGCTACCCACAATCAGCGCCTTGCTATTCGTGGCCACTCCAGCGGTCGTTCCGGCGAGTACTGTTGGGTCAACCAACGTGCCATTTGCGTAGTAGCTGGCGGCGTTAAATGATCCATTGACTTCGAGATTGTAGGATGAAGGTGTAAGGCCGATGCCAACTTTACCGTCCGTCGCGATGGTAACACGAGTTGCGTTGTTTACTGACAACTTTAGAGGATGATTGGAGTAAGTTCCAAGCATACCCGCGGTGGACATGCCAGTCGTGATGTTGTTGGTCGTGTCATATGTGAGAATACTCCACGTACTTGCGGGCGCGATTGCTGTGAAGGCGGTACCATTAGAGTTATTCAATGAGAGGGAGTTCAAGCCGATTAGATTCAATGCTGCACTCGCTACTAGCGCCTTCGAAGCGGATGCGGTACCAGCCGTGACTGCTGTTAAGTAGGAAGCTTCCTTACTCGTGAGTGTTTGACCGTCAATGCCCAAGGATGTTAAGCCAGCCACTGTTCCCGTCGAGCTAGCAACTAGCGCTTTGCCATTCGCGACAGTTCCTGCTGTGATACCACTCACGTAAGCGGCCTCCGTGGTTGTCAATGCCGTTCCCCCGAGCACCACCGAACTCATGCTCATGGATCCAATTCCAGAGATGTTACTATTGGAATCTAGCACCAGTGCTTTGCTGGCAGCCGCCGAGCCTGCGGTAATATTTGTGGTATATGCCGAAGATGATATGGCTGACACATCGACGCCCCCAATAGTCAAGCTCGCGACTGCGATGGCATTGATACCGCTGATACTACCAGAACTGCTGAGGACGAGTGCTTTACTATTCGCTGCTGTGCCCGGCGACACACCAGTGATGTACGCGATTTGCGTGCCACTCACCGCGGTGGATCCGACGGTGAGCGCTGCCGTTGTGAGCGAGTTCACGCCGGTGATGTTGGAAGATGCATCCAAGATTATCGCCTTGTTAGGCGCTGCCGTTCCCGGAGTCACCGCGGAAGTGTATGCAATGGAAGCCGTATCTAGCGACGCACCATTCATGTAGTAGCTGGTGGCATTGACAGCGCCGCCGACATTGACACGGTAGCCACCGTCCGTCGTTCCGATCATCAAATCACCGCTGGAGGTCATGAGAATGCGGTCCGCGCCGTTGTAATTCCAGTATGCCAAGGACGGGTTGGTAGCGTTTGTACTCCCCTTGATACCAGCTCTAAGTGTGTATGTATCACTCACTAATGCGCTTTCGACGTAGGCGGTGGCATCCGTGTTTGTAAGTTTGAGTAGATCCGGGGCACCGGAGAGTCCAAGCTTGCGAATACCGGCGACATCTTTCGCGCTGCTCGCAATGATAACTTTGCTACCGGACACAGTGCCTTCGCTGGGACCTACGAGGTATCCAAGCGAGGTACCGTCCACAGTGGTCGAGCCAACCGTCAGAGACGATAACGCGCCGATTGACGTGATGTTTGGCTGAGCAGCAGTTTGGAGTCGACCAGTCAGCTGGGCGGCGACAAGCCCCGTCGGCGTAATGGTCGCCGCCAATGTACCCATTGAGATGGATGATGAACCTGTGTAAAACTCATGCTGCGCCTTGGCTTGATGGGCAAGAGCGGAAGTCGTCGAAACCGATCCGAAACCATAGAAATCGGTACCGCTCTCTGTGATTGCGAGCACTCGATCCGTTGCAGAGGCGCCAAGGGATAGACGGCATCCAGGCGTGGTAGTACTGATACCAACATTTCCGCTGGAGGTAATAACAAGTTGCGGACCCGATGCTCCACTAGCTGTGAATCCAAAATACTGTCCGCTGGCAGACCAAAGCAAACTCATGGAGTTTGTGAGATCCTTACCCATTCGGAACACAGCATCAGTTGCCGCGTTTGTCAGATATCCCATGGCGGTGTCGCCCAAGCTTGAACCAATTCTCAACGTACTCAGTTGGACAGCATTGGCGGAGTCTGCCACTACCGCTCTCGATGCAGTGGATGTGCCAGGCGTGACACCCGTCAGGTAGTTGAGTTGCGCGGCACTAGCGGTCACCAATGCGCCCCCCAGATTGAGGCCAGCGCTTCCAGTATGACCAGCAATATCCAGCGTGCTCACACTCGTGATAGCTGGTTGCGAAGCGGTCTGAATTGCGCCGTAAATGCCGGTACCAACGTACAGACTCTTTCCAATACCGACTCCACCAGTTATGACAACTGCACCTGAGTTCGTTGCGGTCGAGTCGGTGCTCGCAGTTGCAGTCAGTTGTCCTGTTGACTGGATATCCAATGCGCGCAGACTGGCATCGTCGGTGACTGTAAGCGCGGACGAAGAATCCTTCGATGTGTACGCGGCGTAGAACCTTTTGCTTGCTTCATTCCAGATGAAGGATGCAAACGCATGGTTGTACAAATTAACTTGGTTTAGTGGTACCGTCGTGAAGACCGCCTCCACTGTGATTGTCTTTGACGACCCCATATAGGATTGAACCTTGCGCGTCTGAGATCCAACTTTTAGCCACCAACCCTGATAGTAGTTGTCCACGGTACTACCGTTGGAAAGGGTCAACGTCGTGAGAGTTGCCGAGGCGACTGTCGTGGTGAAGTTGGGCGTGTCCGCGATCACACTGCCGGTGCCGGTATCATTTGACGTCTGAAAACGATTGATCATCAACCCTGAATCATTGACACCAATTGGGGAGGCATTTAGAATGAGAGTATTATCTTGGATGCTCACTGATGTCGAGTTTACGACCGACGACGTGCCATTCACGTACAGGTTACCACCAACAGTCAAATCGTTACCAATGAACGTGCTCTTGGCGACTGCTCCACTCACTGTCAAAGCGCCATTGGTGGAGCTGGAGGCCTCCGTAGTCGATGTCACCGTCGTGAGGCCATTCACGGTCAAAGAGGTCAACGTACCAACCGATGTGATATTTGGTTGCGCGGGAGTTTGGAGTGGACCGCTGAGCTGAGATGCGGTGAGATTGCGAATGCCGGCGATGTCGCCACTTGCGCTGGTAACCAAGGCCTTGCCATTGGTGGCAGAGCCAGCTGTGATACTTGTCAGATATTGTCCCTCTGTCTGCGTGAGTGTCGCCGTGCCAAGACTCAAGGATGATAGAGTACCAAGCGATGTGATATTTGGTTGCGCGGGAGTTTGAACTTGTCCGCTTAATTGAGCCGCAGAGAGGTTGCGAATGCTGCCGATATCGCCATTGCTGTTCACAACGAGTGCTTTGCTTATTGCAGCGGTACCAGCGGTAATCCCAGTAAGGTAGCCAGCTTCTGCGCTACCAAGCGTGTTAGAACCAAGGGAGAGCGTAGACGCGCCAATGTTGCGAATATTGTTGATATCACGATCACTACTTGCAATGAAAGCTTTGTTTGCAGCAGCAACGCCGTTCGTAACACCGGCCAAGTATGCTAAGCTGCTAGCAACACTACCTCCTCCACTCAACGTGAAGTTTCCACCAACCGCGACATCTCCACTCACCACCAGCAACGTCAGCGTGCCCAACGATGTGATTTTTGGTTGAGCCGCTGTTTGAAGCTCCCCGCTTAATTGGGCAGCAGTGAGACCCTGGATATTGTTGATATCGCGAGTTGCGCTGAGTACAAGCGCGCGCGAAGGTTCGGCAACTCCGGCAGTCGTGACCGCGGTATATCCAAGTTGCCGAGCCGTTGCGGCGACCAAAGTACCTCCTAGCTTGAGACCGGTCGTTGAGCCATCATGATTTGCGATGTTCAATGATGAGGATGTTGTGATGGAGCTGCCAGTAGTGGCAGAGTTGATTGAAAGGTCGCCAGTAGTTGTCATGAATACGTTTGCATACGCGGTGGAGGAAGTACCATATCGCAAGCGCAGGCACTCACCAGCCGGGCTTGCTACTTCCAGCTGAGCGCCGGGACTCGCGGTGTTAATGCCGACATTTGAAAACTTGTCGATGTAGAGCGACGTGTTTGCACCTGTGCGCACAACTAACGAACTGTTGCTAGAATCAGAGTCCAGAATCAAATTCGTCAAAGAGGAGTTGAGGCTTACCCGCTGGAAAGGTGTGAAAGTACTTCCGCTAAGAGGCTGACTATTAGATGACATCGCTGTAAAATCTATATTATACATATCAAATCTAATCCGATCAATGGCCCAGTCACAAAAAAGAAATGCGGGGGACAAACCCCCTTTTTATTTGTTTTGTTTCTACGTTCCTACGTTCCTACTCCTACGTTCCTACTCGTTGAGCTCAGCGGTCCTCTTCGTGTCCTGAAGCTCATGCCTCATCTCCACGTACGTTGTCGCCAAATGTTGAAGACCGGAAGGCAGATAATATAGATCCAAAGCCCACCAACTGAATCCACACGAACGCAAGCACGCATGCACTGCGCTGACCGTCGACTCCACTTGCTGTTTCTCTTTCTGCAACTGATCGTTGGCGATAGCTATCTCAACGAGCTTCTTCTCGGCCTTCTCCTGTTCCTTCTCGGCTATCTCCTGTTCCTTCTCGGCTATCTCCTGCTCTCCTATGCTTCATTAATATTTGCATTGGCCGGTCTCGGCGCGCTTGTCAATGAACCTGTAGGTGAACGCCGGTGGTCTTCGGACTTGGCGGCTTGACAGCCGGGTCGCCGGCCAAAGCAGGAGCAAATCGGTCACGAGTTGGAGGTGTAGAACGTCGGTAGCGACCTGCTCTCGGCTACTCGATGGGCAGCCCCAGAGTCCCAAGGCGAAGGAGAAGCAGAACGGTTGCGTGCTGCGCCTGGCTGGCACTTGTGTACTATACCCCCAGCCAGGGGGTTACGAATAAAGGTTACGTTTGGTACAACTGCATCGATGTGCACAAAGATGGGTGGGTTGGAAATGGAGATGGGCCCCAGACTTTCGCGCCAAAACCGAGCGCGCCATTTTGTCAACCAAACACGTCCTTGGTCAAAGCCTTTGTGTTGGACGAAGTCAAGTCTATATTCAACACAAGGGCCGATGTAGTATGTGCTGCAAAATCGTGTCCGAGACCTGCTGCGAAGTTTCACAGCCACCACCGACATGTTGGTGATGTGGCGTCCAATAGTCCGATATCTTATATTTCGTCGGATTTTGCTAGAATTTTAGTCAACCAAGCATGTCCTTGGTCAAAGCTTTTGCGTTGGACGAAGTCAAGACTACAGTCAACCCAAGAGTCGATGTAGTATGTGCTGCAAAATCGTGTCCGAGACCTGCTGCGAAGTTTCACAGCAACCACCGACATGTTGGTGATGTGGCGTCCAATAGTCCGATATCTTATATTTCGTCGGATTTTGCTAGAATTTTAGT
>JAADVC010000974.1:0-13667 GCA_023334575.1 Pythium volutum | reverse complement strand
TATTACTTTCATAGTACTATATTACTATTAATATTGCTCCAGCATCGATATCAATAGTACTGAATATCAAAAGTAGTCTAGAAATTCTCACCGTATTACTATACTATTGATACCCCAAAAATCGCACTAATGTAAAGCCCTACTGTCAAGAATGAAAGGTTTTCCTCATCCAATTTCGATTATGAAATGTTCGGAAACGTTTCCCCAAATGATAGGAATGAGCCGACCATAAATTCGAGCAAACATCAAACTCACCAAACTTGCTTATGTATCGTCTTTGTGCGCCACGGCATCTCTGGTCCGCGAAAAACTCCCCAGTGGCGAGATACTCGCGCAGATACTTCTCCTTGAATATCGCATGATCAAGTATCCCAAATTCCTCAGTCTGCCGTTGTTTTGTGAGCCGCACGGTCGTTGTGCTAGCTTGTTCGATCTTCACCACGCCCTTCGTCGTGGAAGCTGCTGTCGCGCACTGAAGCACCGCCTCAATGTGTTCAACCTGGGCCGAGCCAGTGTACCGCACGGTCGCCTCGATCGCCGTGGATAAAAGAAGCGACTGGAGCTCACTGCACTTGCGGCAGTGCGATCGATGGGAGCCGAATGTCGGCGAACGGTGCATTGCGGAACTGAACCATCATCTTCTGGAGGTGGCCAGATACGCGGACGAGAGCAGGATACAACGATGGGTCAAGTCGACTCTTGCCGAACATCACCATGTCTACGAGCACCGGCAGGATCAACCGCACCGTCTCCTCAGCACGTGGGACGAATGCGAGTTGCTGGAACTTTTCTCGAGGCGCTCGAGATGCCAGTGTGAACAGACGGAAAAATCCGAGCTCTCTGGGTTTCAGATTCTCCGAAAGCCGACCGTCAGTCAAATGGACATTTGTCCACGGATAGAGAGATAGCAGAGCGTCGAGAAGTGGCGTAATGCGGTCGGGCTCTAACTCCTCATAGACGACGGACAGAACGAAGTGGACGCGGCTGCGCAAACTTGAAGTGGACAGAACGCGCTTGACCAACGTATCTAAACAGGCATCCCAGCCAAAGTGGAGAAACGCGTCGCGGAGCACTCCATGATGGTCGCCACTGCCAAAACCGCCCTGGCCGAAATTGATGGAAAGCAGCAGTTGATCGAACAGCAGACGATCGTTGATCTCAGTGAGAACGTTGAAGAATTCGCTCCACTCTCTTGATTCATACGGGTCTAGGGTCCGATTACAACGATACAGGATGATCGACCGCGCGTATTGTATCGCCTCGTCGCGAAAGTCGGGCAACAAGCCGCGTAGTTTCGCAACTGCCTCTCAAACGGATACGCTCGCCAGCTGCCTGCGCTCAATGCAACCAGGCGTCACGACGAGTGCGTGTGTCGCGAAGCTGCCGGTCCTGTTCTCCCGCCGATAATGACGTTGCAAAATTCCGTAGTCGTATAGGCCCAGGCGGTCAGTTGCGCGGCACAGCGGGTATTCTTCGAACCGTCCCAACGGAGCCACCTCGTCGCAATGGCGGATCGAAATTGGCTGGCACCAATACGGAGGAGAGCCTCCATACTTGAGCCACGGCGCTTTGAGCGACACATCAATTTCCTCGACGACGCCAGTGACGGAATCTTCTTCGACGAGGTCGTCATCACTGGAGCTATAATCATCAGAATCGTGGGCGCCGAGTAGCGAGAACACAATACGCCGACGTGGTACAACGCGTACTGGCCGCCGCTCTGGGCACAAAACGCCTGGAGACTCTGGGCGATCTGGTGCTCGTCTCCAGTGAGTCCTTCCCACGTCTTGCTGTCCACAACGTACACAAACTGGCGTTCCACAGCAAACTCGTGGATCGTTCGCGATGCGTCTTCACTGATTCTGAACCGCTTGGCCAGAGGCGCCGGCATGACGTCAAAGTAGTCGGCGAGTGCGTCGCTAACAGCCTTCTGGACGATTTTCGAGCCTGCAACCAACGGGACCTCACTTGGTGTGGTTGTCACGAGATCGTACACGAGATATAACGCTGCACCACTCGTTACGGTCTCGACCACGCAATCGCAATGGTCATAGAACACCGCATATGTCATGTAGAAGACGTGCTCACGCACGCCTGGTCGCCACGTAGTTGTTTCTTCGTCGGCTTGTAAGTGATCGCCATCTCCCTTGCTCTCTTCGTGGGATGGTTGCTGTTGTTGCGGTGTACTGCGTCGCCGAATCTCAATAGCACCACCTTCAAACGCACTCGGCAACACGACCACGAAACTTCCAAATACGCCAGTAAGTTTCCCATCTGCTTGTTGATCCCGTTCAAGACAAAGCCGCGCGCCAGCTTCTAGCAGTACCATCTTCCTCAACGGTGTCTTGACTTCCGCAGTCGGCGAAACGCCTAGCGTCGTGCGCATCAAATCAAGCCGCTCGTGGAGAAACGCGCGCCACCGCGGATTGCGCAGCTCGAGCGACGCGCCGTCAACTGTCCATGCCGCTGCCGAGCCAGCACCACTCCGTCCGCTGGCGAACGGTGTTGCTGCGTGGCTATAGCCCGCGCCTTGGAGGTTTCCGTGCCGCTTGGGCCGAGCGGCAAATGCAGTTCTTCGATGTCGCCCTTAAACGCGAGTCCTGGCAGCGGGAACCGCTCGCTCGCGCCGCTGGCAAACGTCGCACCGACGCGCGTGACGTTCTCGAGCGCCTGCGCCACGCGCTGGAGCTTGGCGTCGTACACGAGTGAGTCTGCTGCCTTGCGCTTCATTCTCTTTTCCATCCAGTGTTGCCGTGTCCTCTGTGCAGGCGAGTTTCCCGCCAAGGGTTCTGTCCATATTCTGTATAGATCAATATCGAATATAAGGATGAAAAGTATGCTGGTCAAATTTGTACTTTCCCACTTGAACTGGAACATTGCTTCGAAGTCGGAAGGAGATCGAGAGGAGAGTTCTTGGGATGCCAATTGATGAGCTGCTGGACTATTTGATCGTCACTCCCGATGTACAGTGTCTCGGCGCTACGTTGTTTTTGGCAATTATGCCCAGCGTTTCGCATGATCGATGGCATGTACACTTGCTGGAAAAATTACACCAACGACTGAGCCGCATGTGCTAAGATTGAAAACCATCTAAGTGCGAGTCATATCGAGAATCCGCTTCGCTTCCCTTTCCGCGTGACCAAAGAGCCCCTCGACATCGGAAACGGGTTCCTTAATGAGCCGAAGCGCCGTTCCGGCCTCAACATTTTCAATCCGAAGATCGGACGGGCGGTTCAGCGCGCTTTTGATGACCATCTTGATGTGCCGGCGCTGCATATCGTCCGAGTACCTCACAATCGTATCAAGCTCTGTCGACGACAGGAACGACCGAAGCTCGTCACACTTGTCGCAGTGATTCGCGACACGAATGCCGGCGAACGGTTCGTTGCGAATAGCTGGCAGCATCTTGAGCAGAATGTCCGAGACGTGGTGCAAACCGAGGAGCAGCTGTGGCTCGGTCGCGTGGGTTTTGACGAGGCTCATCATTGCCGGTGCGACGACTCGCACCATCACTTCTGCATCAGTCACCGAGGCAACGCCCATCATTTTCTGGCGAGACGACCGCAGCCCAAGTTGGAGCAGGTCTTGGAATTGCTCGATCTCTGGTAGATACCCGAACGAGTCCGTGCGCAGACCAGGAGCGACCTTGACGTCCGTCCATGGAAACAGCGAAAGCAAGGCGTCAAGCAGCGGATCAATGCGTTCTGAACTCGCCGGTGAAGGGATGACGGACAAGATCCAGTTGACTTGGCCACGCAAAGTCGGAGTAGAGCGGATGCGCTTGACCAGAGTATCCAGACACGCATTCCAGCCAAAGTGAGCCACAGCCTCGGCGAAGGATTCATGGCCGTCGATACAGTCAACGGCCACGACACCGAGCAGCTCCTTGAAAAGCGGCAGATCGTTGATCTCAACGACGATCTTCACAAAGTGATCAAACTCGGCCCAGTCGGCAACGTCCCATTCCGAGCGGTAGAAGATGACACGCTGCGCGTACTGCCGTGCGTCGTCTCGCGATTCAGGAAGCAGGCCACGCAGTTTCCGTATCACGGCTCGCAAAGGAAGCTTCGCATTCTGGCTCAGCTCGATCGATGCCGGCTGCACGACGAGTGCGGAAGTCGAAAAGGCGGTCGCTTTCCGACCAGCCCCTAAGAATTGGTTCATGACTTGGCGATAACTCCCGGGTAATTGGAGGTACTCAGCCGAGCGATCCGGGAGTCGGTCGGCCAGGCCCAGTGGAGCCACGTCTTCGCGGCAGCTGACATCGATCGGTGAGCCATTCGACACAACCGTTTCGCCGTACTTGAGCCACGGCGCGTGCAGCGTTACCCGCGTCATATCCTCACCGTCGTCGTAGTCGTCGTCACTCGAGCCGGAGCTTTTGTCAATTAACTCGACGCGACAAAAGCGCACGCGCGCGAGATACAACACAAACTGGCCTCCGCTTTGAGCACAGAACGACGCGAGACTTTGCGCAATCCGTCGATCGTCCCCATGGAGTTCCTCAAAGGTATTTGGGAACACGATGTAGACGAAATGGCGCTCCGCTGCAAACTCGTTGATCGTTCGCCACGCGTCGGTACTGATCTTGGATCGCTTGGCCAAGGTCGGTGGCACCACATTGAAATAGTCGGTGAACGCTTCGTCGACCACCCTTTGGACAGCCAGTGCACCAGCAAACAGCGGCACGGCACGTGGGGTTGGCGTCACGAGATCGTACACGAGACACAGCGCCGTACCATCCGCCACGGGCTCAGCGACATAAGTGGCGTGATTGTAAGAGGCTGCGTACGAGAGATCGGACGGCGTGCTGCGCGCGCTGGGCCGCCATGTCGACTGTGCTTGGACTGCCGCCGTATTTGCTGAGTCTTCCGTTTCTTCTTTGGATTCACCAGCATCTCCACGTCGCGCAGATGGGTGATTAGGTGCAAACACGATATCGCCGCCGTTGAATGCGCCGGGCAAGACCACCAGCAGCGTGCCAAACACACCGACGCGCTTAGTTCGCTCATCCCACCGTGTGGCGCAGTGGAGCTTTGCACCAGTCTCCACCAACCGCAACGTGCGCAGCGAAAGTTCAATCGCCGCGGTCGGCGCAATGCCCAGTGACTCGCGCATGCCCGTGAGGCAGTCGTCGAGAAAGTCGCGCCACCTCGGACTGCGAATCTCCATCGCACTGCCGTCGATTTCCCACGCTGGCGCAAATTCGCCATCTCGTTGCGATATGGTACCACGGGTCTTGATACTGTGGGTGTCGTCTTCGTGTAGTGGGAGCAGTAGTTCGCTGTCGCCGTTGGCGTCCTTGAACACGATCCCTGGCTGCGGGAATTGTTCCGAGGAGCCACTCGCACATGTCGCACCGATGCGCGTGACGTTGTCGAGCGCCTGCGCCACGCGCTGGAGTTTGTTGTCCCGCGCGAATGCCTGGGTCGCCGCCTCCCGCCGCTTCATTTTATCTAGTTGGGGCGATTTTCTGTTTGCGAAACATCGACGGAATCTTTGGTCTCACTTACTATCTACAACGATATCGAATATCATCGTTGAAGAATGATGGTCGGTCGAACCCATCTCATGGCGATTGCCTTATTTTCATGCTGAGATTTGAACCACCCGCGTCAGATCGACAATTCGCTTAGCTGCCCTTTCCGCATGGGCGTACCGGTATAGTCCACCTTCATGGTGAGTCTGGTTGCTTCGTGAGCCGCAGCGCCGTTCTCGCGTCTGTGTTGTCAATCCAAACACTTGCCGGGGGAGCCACCACGCTT
This sequence comes from Pythium volutum, assembly GCA_023334575.1. NCBI lineage: Eukaryota > Oomycota > Peronosporomycetes > Pythiales > Pythiaceae > Pythium > Pythium volutum. Next base: position 7,902 of record JAADVC010000974.1, on the reverse strand, counting down.
CTAATCACGTTTCTGATGTGTCGGCACTGCGCTTCGTTTGAAAAGGTTACAAACGTCTCCGTCACTGTCGACGACAGGAACGACTGCAGCTCCTCACACTCGGCGCAGTGGCTCGGGACACGAACGGTTGCAAACACTTCGTTGCGAATGCCCGGCAGCATCTTGCGGAAAATGTCCCAGACGTGCAGTAACCCAAAGCGCAGCTGTGGCTCTGTCGAGGTGGCTTCGACGAGATTCGCCAATGCCGGCGCAACGAATCGAACCATCTCTTCCGCACGAAATACCGAGGCAATTTCGACCATTTTCTGACGCGACAGCGGCAGTCCAAGTTGGAGCAGCGCTTGAAATTGCTTGACTGCCGGAAGGTCCAGTGACGAGTCCGATTTTTCACAGGCGGGGACGTCGACGTCTGTCCATGGATAGAACGAGAGCAAGGCGTCGAGTAGCGGATCAATCTGCTCGGAATGCGCCGGCGAAGGGAAACTGACACGACCAAATTGACTCGGCCACGCAAAGTCGGAGTGGAGAGGATGCGCTCGATCAGCTTGTCCACACACTCGCCCCAGCCAAAATGGCTTACTGCATCACGGAGGGATCGGCCGGTGGCAACACAGTCCAAGACGATGCTTGTCAGCAACTCCTTGAAAAGCGGCAGATCATTGATCTCAACCACAAGTCTCACAAATGGAGCCAACTGAGCCCAGTTGATCGAGACTCGCCATTTCGAGCGGTAGTAGATGACGCGCTGCGCATACTGCAGTGTATCGTCGCGATCCAGGAAGCAGTTCACAAAGGTTCCGGACCACGTCCTTCATAGGAAGTTTCGCAATCTGCCGCAACTCGATTGATGCCGGCTGCACAACGAGTGCAGACGTAGAAAAACCAGGTGCCAACCTTCCGTCACCAAAGTTTTGCACCACAACTTGAGTATCGATTCGGTCTTGGAGGCGGTATTGAGCCGAGCGATTCGGGCGAGCTTCAGTGCCTTCTTTGGATTCATCAGCATCTCCACGTCGCGCAGATGGGTGATTAGGCGCAAACACGATATCGCCACCGTTGAGCGCGCCGGGCAAGACCACCAGCAGCGTACCAAACACACCGTCACTCTTGGCTCGCTCATCCCATCGCGTTCCATTGTGGAGCTTCGCGCCAGTCTCCACCAACCGCAACATGCGTAACGACAGCTCGATGGCCGCAGTCGGCGCGATGCCCAGTGACTTGTGCATGCCCGCGAGGCAGTCGTCTACAAATTCGCGCCACCTGGGATTGTGGATCTCCAGTGCATCGCCGTCTATTTCCAACGCCACTCCACCTGTACCAGCCTCGTCTTGACGCTGCAGGAGAGAGACGGTTCTTGAGCTTGTGCAAGTCGTCTTCGCCTACAGGGAGCACCAGTTCCTTGCCGCCGTCGTCCCTGAACACGATCGCCGGCAGCGAAAACCGCTCCGTGGAACCGCTCGCAAACGTCGCGCCGACGCGCGTGACTTTGTCGAGCGCGTGCGCTTGTTGTCGTCGCACGCGACCGCCTTCCGCGTCATCGTTTTGTTGGGCGAATTCCTTTTTGCGAGGTCTTGACCAGCTTTCTGCGAGAAAGTGTCTGGTCGCATGTGCTGTGTACATCGATATCGAGTATGATAGAGAAAGAGTGCTGGTCACCCCTACTATTTTTTTGACAGGAAGCGTTGTGATCAGGCTCTTTGACGTGCCAGTGATGCTGAGTCGAGCGAAGAGTTCATTGTGTCTTTGGGTTCTGATCACAACGAGGTGATCGCATGCATTTCCACCATCGTCGTAGTCGTGAGTTGTAGTCGAAGCTTTGTACGACTCAACCTTGCTCGCAGTTCAATGGCGAGTTGCGGTACCAGTAGTGTAAGTGGATAGGATTCTCAAATCTCGCGAATCACTACGAAGAAACCTCGGTCACCGCATCGCCATTAGGCGAGAGCAATGCGAGCATCTTATTGTTCCAAGTTTGGCGAGGGGGTACAAACCTTGGCGAAGGGTACTTTTTCGCTGTTTGGTGAGCTGCACGGCCGTCTCACCAGCACTCGCAACAAGCACCTGGGCTTTGGGTCGTTTCGAGATTGCACGGCGAATCGCGGCGGTAATATGCTGGCGCTCGTTCAAGTTTGCAAACAAGATGGTCGTCTCCGTGGCTGAACTCTTCTGAATGGAGTATATTGCGTTACATCAAGTGAACTGCGATAACTAAAATGCAATAGTACGGCGGGGGCTACGCGCCGGGGTCGAACGATAGCCAGTGGAGGAAATCGCCCTGGATGAGGTGGTCTATGCCAGCCTATTCCGGCCGGGGTGTGGGGTGGAGCGACTGGACGCTGCGTCGAGTGTCCATCGCAATGTTGGCAGCCGCGTCGGCCGCTTTGTTGTACGCCCGGAGGTGGTGAGACCAGCGGGTGACGCCAAGGCGGTCGGCGATGTGGCGTGCGCCGTGGTAGAACCGCCGGAGGTTGTCGTTCTTGGGCGGCGTGGCTGAACTCGACAAGAAGGACTGGAGTTCGTCGCATTTGGCACAGTGGGTGGAATACGGAGTTTTGCATGCCACCCGTTGCGTAAATTCGCCAGGATTGGCTGGAAGAGTCCCCATACGTGTAGAAGGAGAGCTCGGAACGGCGGCTCGAGATGATGCCCACGACGAATCGAACGACCGCCGGCAAGACGACTCGAGTCATCACTTCTTCGTGAGTGACGGAGGCAATTTCGAGCATTTTAAAGGACACGAGCCATTTGCCACGGCGAAGAGCGACCCAAAGTTCTCGATGTACCGTTTGAACGTTCGGAGATGGAATTTCTCTTTGGATCGACCTGGACATCGGCCCATGGATACAGCGAGAGCAGTGCACGAAGCACAGGGTCGGCTCGCTCGGGTCCCATGCCCTGGTGGAGGACTGCAAGAACCAAATTGACGCGATTGCTGAACGTGGATGTCGTGCGTTTGCATTCGACGACAGAATTCGCACACACATGCCATCCAAAGCGCTTAACGGCCGTCGAGAATGGAGCAAGGTGCTCCACATCAATGCATTGCAGCACATCATCGACGAGCCGACGATCGTTGAGCTTCACGGCGACTTGGAGAAACTCGTCAAATTTGGCCGTGTCTTCAGAGCGGATATGCCATACTGGACGGTAATAGACAAATCGTCGCGCATACTGGATGGCCTCAACGCGCGGTTCGGCGAGCAGACCGTGGAGCTTCTCGAGCGCATCTCGCATGGGCAGTTTCGCTAACTTCCTCGCTTCAATCGCCGTTGGCGATACGACGAGGGCATTCGCCGAGTATGTTCTTGAGATGTTTTCGATTCGATGACGACCGATCTTGCGTTGCTTGGCCATTGGCTCCGGCACGGCGTCGAGGAAATCGTTTAGTGCAACGTTGATGTAACGCTGCAGTGGGATCTCGTTGGGTGTCGGTGTCACGAAATCGTACGCGAGGCACACCGCTGTGCCATGAGTCACAGGCTTGGCAATATACGTGCAGTGGCCGTAGATAGCTGCGAACGCGAGATCGAAAGGGTTCTGCGCGTGTAGGGCCGCCACGTTGACTTGAGATGAACTTTCTTCTTGTCTTGGTGGTCATCATCTTCTTTGGATTCGTCTTCCAATTCGTCTTCAGCATTCAATACGTTACCACCACCGTCAAATGCGCCGGGTACAGCCACCAACAGCGTTCCAAACACAGCATCACGATTCCCCTCCCGCAGCCCTTGAACATCAATCCTCGCAACACGTTCCACACAACCACAATCTGTGCAGGGTTGCGTTGACGAGCGCGGCCGGCGCGATGCCCATGGGCTTGCGCACGCAGGTGAGAAGTTCGCCCAGAAACTCGCGCCACAGCGGATTGTGGATTCCCAGTGCGTCGCCATCCAGTTGCCACGCGGTAGGAATCGCTTGCTGCTGCTGCGAGATGGTGGCGCGGCTCTTAATTTCCTGTATTTCATGTTTCCGTAGAGGAAGCAGCAATTCTTCACCACCTTCGTCGTCGCCGTCCTCCTTGAACGCGATCCCTGGCAGTGGGAACCGCTCGACGGAGCCGGTCGCGAACATCGCGCGATATTGTTGAGTGCGGCCGCTACGCGCTGCAGCTTGGCACTACGCGCGAGCACATTGGTGGCCGCGTTGCGATTCATCGTGGTCGGTGCGGTAGTAGAATTCTCTGTTTTTGATGATGCGGTGCGCGCGCGGAAAACTGTGGTCGTTCACGGTGTAAATCGATATCGAATATGGCAGTAAAGGAATGATGGTCCTGTTCAATCTCAAGCACCTTGATTTTGACGAAAGTAGGTGCTATTGAAATCAACAGTCTAAGGGATGGATGCAGCTGTGATGTGGCGATGCGGTCGTACGCGTATAGGCATCGTCATTCGAATCGTCCGACTCGATGTCCGACTCGTAATCGACATTTTCCACGTGTGCGAGCTCCTGGCGATACACTACGGGAGTCCGCGGGGAACAGGATACGTGAGTTCATACACGTTGTCGTCCACACTGTGGGGATTCCATCGAAGCGACGACGTCGCGGCGTTGGACGGGAGATCCGCGACAGCTACGTCGCCACCCGTAAAGTCGCTGGGCAGAACGACAACCAGTATTCCAAAGAGACCAGCCGCAATGCGCTTGACATTGTCCAGAGGGAGCCGCCCGCCTTCCCTGCACCAGAACCCGCGTGTTGAGCGTCGCATGTACAGACGCTGCGGGCGAGATACCGAGCGGCTCGCTCACTGCATCGACCATCGTGGGCACGAGCGTGTCCCACCAGCGGTTGTGGATCTCTAGGTGCTCAGCAGGCGTCTCCCATGTATGGTCGCCGCCGCTTGTCGTGTTGGACCGTGGTCTTCTCGACGAGCGCATGTGTTGCTTGCCGAGTCAGCGGCAATGCCAAATCGCCGGCGTCGCCGCGGAGACGCAGTCCCGACCACGCGTGCGTAGAGAATTTGCCGCTCGCGAGCTGATCGCGCCCGTCCAGTCGCGCGAGAATGTTTAGCACGCGCGTCACGGCCGTGAGCTTGTCGTCGTAGCAAAGCGCGAGGACATCGTGCTTTCGTTTCGCGGCCATTTTAGTTTCTTTTTCTTTTTACATTTTCCAGACAGTGTATTTCATGATATTCGAAATATGGTTTTCAAATTTGAGAAATACCCACCCATTGAAAGAAACGGCGTTCAAGCTCATCCGGCCGCACCACCAAGATCAGCACGGACCTCCTAGCGTCGTTTTTAGAAAGTCAATGAAGAGAAAAACAACGGCCAATCTGGACGCTTACGCGATGAGCAATATCAGTGACTTGAGACACGTTTCTGCAGCCGCAGCCTCATGGTTGCCCACGGACTCTTTTGTGAGTGAAACGATGGGAGCCGTGTGCGTAAAAGTGATCTTGCTTGAACGACCCGATGCGTTTGACCACAGCTTCCAGGTGCTTCACCTGATTCTTGTCCGTGATTCGCAGCGTTCGCTCCATCGCAGAGGACGATAGAAACGCCTGGAGCTTCCGGCAGTTGTCGCAATGGTCAGGGATCTCACACGACGCATACGCGGTGTTGCGAAGGTTGAGCCAATTCAACTCTGTCTCCTCATGGAGCGCTCGCAGCATAGCCATAAATGGAGATTGGTCACTTCTCGGTAGCTCTTGAACATAGCGAACGAGCGCTGGAATGACGAGCGTGTGGTCAAGTGTTCCAGGAGAGGTCTTGGCGAGCAGCTTTCTCACTGTGGCCACTGACGCCTGGTTGGCGTGCGCAAAGAGACGACTGAACTCCTTCACACTCGGATTCGAGTTCGCACGAATTCGTGAGCTCGTGATCGATTTGCGGCTTTCGGACCATGGCTCTAGCCGAGTGAGCATCTGGATGAGATGCTCGATGTGGATGCGACTAGCGGGAGCCTGCAGTACCGAGCACACCAAGTTCACGCGGCTGCGAAAGTCCAGTGACTGGATCTGGTGCTCGATCGTCGCGAGACACGCGTCCCATCCTAAATGGCTCACGGCACGGGACAGTGAGCCTTCGTCACAAAACTCGAACGACGATTCGCTCAGGAGCAAATCGCGAAACAGCGGCAAGTCATTCAGTTCCACCACAATCGCGAGAAATTCAGTGAAGACGACACAAGCGACGGAACGTCTCGGCGCCTTCGTTTGTTTCATCCAGTTTGAGAGAACGCGTCGCGCTAGGCGAGAGGCCTCGTCGGAATGCGTTTGCGCCAGCTCTCGAATCTGTGCCAGCGCGGCCTTGATCGGCAACTTGGCCCAAAGTACGTGCTCCAAGGTTGCTGGCTGCACGACGAGCGCTGTGCAAGTATGCTCCCGGGTGATGAAGGTCTCTGACCGACCGCAGTAGTAACCACCACCAAAGCCGTCTTCGTCATCTTCCTCCTCGTGCTCGTGAACCTCCTCGTCAAATCGTTGTTCGTACGTGACGGTTTCCAACAATCCTGCCGGTGCGAGTTCGCGTAAATGATCCACCGAGATCGATGGAAACTGAATTCGTTCGGGCTCACCGTGCCTTCGCCACGAAGGCTCCAGCGAGGTCGTAAACTTAGCCGCTATGGCGTCGTCGTGAGACCAGCACGATTCCCGCGTACAGCTGAGCGTGGCCCAATAGAGTACGTATCGTCCACGTCCTTGGGTGCAAAACGCCGCCAACCGTTCCGCGATCCGCTGATCACTTCTTGATAGCGAGTCAAACGAGTCGCCCTCAACTGGGTACACAAACTGATGGTCCACGAGAAACTCGTTAATGCGTCCCCACACGTCATCGCTGATTCGTGCTGGCCTGTGCGCAGGCACCGCGTTGAAAAACTGAGCGAGCGACGTGTCGAGCGCGTGCTCCAGCTCGGCGGGGCTCGCGCAGCGCGGCACGTCGTGGATCGTCGTGGTCACGAGATCGTACACGAGACATAATGCTTCTCCACTAGTGAGGGGCAGCGTCTCGAGCGCCACGATATCCTTGTAGAAGCCGACATAGGTGACGTCGTAGACTTGGCGGTCCGCGCGTCGCGGTTGCCATTGCAGCCGCGGCTCGACACGAGTGTCCTCTCCACTTGGCAGTGGCGGCTTGGCTCGAGCGGCATTCCTATGTGCGACACCCAGCGCCTTCAGCTTCGCCCTAAACCGCGTATTCCGCACGCCGCTGAAGTTGGCACTGTTGAAGGCGTCGTCTTCTTGGCGGTCGTCCGCGTTTCCAGACTCCGACGGCAGTGGCGGCTCGGGTGCAGTCTCGACTTCACGACGAACTGTGGTCGTGCCGCCCGTGAAGGCGCCTGGCAATACAATCACCAGTGTGCCAAACACACCACGCTGTATAGCTTCCACCTCCTCTTCCCTGCGGTCGAGAGGAAGCCGTCCACCTGGTCGTACGAGAACCAACCTGTTGAGCGTCGCGTGGACCCGTGCCGTGTTCGAAATGCCGAGCGGCTCCCGCGCATCGCTCGCAATCTTGTCCACGAAAGCGTTCCATTGAGGATTGCGCATTTCCACACCCTGACTGTGGATCTCCCATCTCTCTTCGTCAGTCTCCGTGTGGACTGTGGTGGTCTTTTGGATCATGGCGTTTGCTGCGTCAGGGGTCAGGGGCAACGGCAGATCGGTGGTGTCGCCGCGGAGCCGCACGCCTGGCGGAGGGGACGCGTCAAACGCGCCGCGCATGAGTTTGTCGCGGTTGTGGACGTGGTTGTAATTCAGATGTTGCAGTGCGCGCGTCACGGCCGTGAGCTTCTCATCGTAATCAAGTACGAGCGACTGCTTCATCGTCTTTTTCCGCGTTTCTTGTCGCTCGCCAATGACGCTTGAACAGTGAGGCTTACTGACGGTAGAAGAGCAAATGAAGATAGGTGGCAGTTTCTAGGTGATGCAATTGATGTGTTTACCAGGCGGTAGGAAACCCATC
>JAADVC010000973.1:0-13690 GCA_023334575.1 Pythium volutum | reverse complement strand
TTCATAGTGCCTGAGTGTGAGCGCGCGCCAGTGCTCGCACATTGAGGGCCAATCGTCCAGTTCGGTGGTGGGCATGAGCTTTGAATCAAAGTCTGATGGAGTCGATTTCCTCGGGTGTCGAGACGAGTGCTCGCGTTGGGATCAGTTGAAGAGCTGGAAGTGGAGTCTTGGGGAAGGCAAATTGCCGAGTGAGTGACTTGATGGTTATGAAATTGGCACTCTGTCTCTCTGCGCTCCAAGGGTACCGGTACCATTGCACTTCCACGGGGAAGAAATTCTTGTTTACGCCTGTTGCACTTTAATTGGGATCTCAATGGAATGATCTTGTCACCCATTGGATTCTTCCCCTTGGTTAAGCCAAATGGGAGAAATCAATGGTTTCTCCTGGTTTGCATAAAAATGCACACATGCAAAGAATCTTGCTGCTCAAGGGCCGTCGTCATCATCGGGACCCAAGACTCCAGGGTCCCGATGCCCTTGAGAAGACCCTTTCTTCCCATCAGTGGACCATCAAATCCGTGCCATAGAATATGTGACGCGCGCAACGGTTAGGCACACGTCTCGAACGCGCCGGTCGCTGCAAAAAAGGGTTGTACGCAACAATTACGTTGCGGACTGCGAGGAGTGAGGGACTCGAGTCTACTCCCTCACTTTGTTGCGCAGCGCTAAATGCAGCATAGTGGGCTGGGCCCCTGTGCGCTCCAGTCACTCCACTTGTTGTAGCATCGCCTTCTTCTCATCTCCACTAGTTGCAGCATCGCCTTCAGGACGACTCACATTGATACTGGTATAGTACGTACAGGACACTGTATAATACAGTATGGCGTTTCTGGATGCCCACTGGACAGTTATTCTCCGTCGCAATCCCACGGGAACCAGATTAGTGATTGCCGCGATACGTTGTGATCGCCTCTCATTGTCAGTTTGTCAGCCGCCCACCGTGGCCCCTCGGCGCCAGACCGCTTCAAAAGCGAGACGTCACCTTTTTCGGGCGCGATATTACACCAGATTTGATCATTTCCTCTGGCCGGTACAGGAATCCTCTGCAGACGCGAGGTCCTCATGCACCGCCAGCTTCAACTTGGAAAAGCTCTTTGAGATTCGACGCTCGATATTATTTGTCAGAATATTGCCATTTCAGCCAATCACAAACAAGTTCCTTGCCGAGCCAGGAGCTCTGTCACTATTGTGAGGTATTCTGATAACCCCAGGGTGCTGTTCCGGATCACCAACCAACAGGAACAGCTCCACGCACAAACACCTGGATTTCGGCGGAACGATGCGCGTCTTGTTGCTGGTCGCGCGCGCCGCCCAGCGCGCCATCACAGCGCCACAGCCATTGCGCGCGTGTAGCGCATTATCTCCTGCCCACGGCATCGTCGGTTGCGTCTCTCAAAGCCGACTACCGCCGTCACTAGTCGTTTTGGCAGCTCGCCACTTCAGCACCTCCGATCCGCCAGCAGCTCCCCCAAAGGACCGCCGTCGCTCGTCCGCTGTGCGTCCCAAGTCCAAGCGCCAGCAGGAGCTGCAGCTGCTCGTGCGCGCGCTCAAGATCTTCCACGCGCGTGAGAACCACTTTGCCGTGCCCATTGCGTACGCGGTGCCGCGCTCGACCGCATGGCCCGCCGAGCTGCGCGGGCTCGCGCTCGGCATGAAGACCCACAAGCTCATGCAGGTCGTCGCGAGCGGCAAGACACCCAAGGGCAGCGACGAGTACCTCGCCAAGCTCGACGCGCTCGGGTTCCCCGTGTATTCGTGGCACCAATTCCACTTGGCGACCGTGCTGCTGCCAGCACTCAAGCAATACGACGCACTCCACGGCGACTTGTTTGTGCCGCAAAAGTTTGTCGTGCCCGCGGGCGACGATGCCGCGCAATGGCCCAAAGAGACGTGGGGCTTTGCACTCGGTCTCCAAGTCGCCAAGCTGCGGCGCGACAAGAAAGTGCTCGACGACGACGACGTCGCCGCGCTCGATGCCGTCGGCTTTATCTGGAGCGTGCGCGACGCCAAGTGGCACCAGTTTTTCCTGCCCGGTTTGCGGCTCTTTAAGGAGCTCTACGGCCACGTGGACGTGCCGCTCGCGTTTGAGATCCCCGAGGACGCGAGCTGGCCCGTGCACATGCACGGGTACCGCCTTGGGCGCCACGTGCACATGGTGCGTGCGGGCAAGTACGCCGAGTACGTCGACGCATCGAAACCCGAACTCGACGCCCTTGGGTTTGCCTTTGATGTGTCCGAGAGTCTGTGGAACTTTACGATTTTCCCAGCGCTCGAAGCGTTTGAACACGTGTACGGCCACTGCGACGTGCCGCAAGACTTTGTCGTGCCGGCCGACGACCCGTGGCCACAGACGGCCTATGGGTGGCGGCTCGGCCACACGGTCAAGAGCATTCGCCACCAGGGCGTGTACCACGACCAAGTGCACGCCTCGCTCGCCGAGCTTGACCGCATTGGCTTTGTGTGGACTGCGACCGACCGCGTCGAAGTCACGGCGCGCCGTATCGTCTTGCCGGCCATGAAGGCGTACCAGCAAATGCACGAGGACGTGCTCATTGGCACGGACTTTGTCGTGCCCGACAGCGGCGGCACGTGGCCGCAGCAGGCACGCGGCTTTCGCCTCGGCCACTGGATCACGCGCGTGCGGGCCGGCATCATTGAATTGCCCAAGCCCGTTTGTGACGAGCTCGACCAGCTCGGCTTTGTGTGGCGCTTCAACGACGAGCGCTGGAACGAGGTGCTGCTGCCGGCGTTCCAGGCGTACGCCACGCGCCACGGTTCGTGCAAGGGCATGAGCACGCGGTTCCAAGTGCCGCAGAATGACGCAGCGTACCCGCCACGCGCATGGGGCGTGAATCTAGGTGGTGCGCTGTGGCACATTAAGAATGGCGACACGTATATCCACGACCCGGTCAAGGCCCGTGAACTTAAGAAACTCGGCGTGCTCTAGTCAACACAGCACACACAAAGAGAGGTACATCAAATCACATTGAACACTATCGTCAAAAGCCCCCTGATTTAGGCCATGCGACCCATGCTGTTGTAGGCGGCGCTGTCGCCAAACTCGGCGCCCAGCGGCTCTGGTTCGTCGGCCAAAAGCCTCGCGGTCACGAGGTGTTCGTCGCTCGCCTTGTTAAACTTGAGCCGCAGGCGTCGGCGCGTGGTCTGCGCCGACTCGATCTTCTGGCCGAGCTTGCGGCACGAGCACGCGAGCCCCGTCATCGTGTCCATCAACACGTGGGATCCTTGCTGCGACGAATCGTGGCGTCCACGGCGGCCCTGATGCTGGTGCTGTGGTGGCAGTCGTCCTGGTGCCGCGACGCTCGACGTGTCGGAATGATTAGTACCAGCATGGCGCTTGGCGAGCCGTGCGCTGTGCGTTTGCTGCGTGTACCGCGGTCGGCCGCCGCGCGAATCACCCCCTGCAGCCGTGTCCTGCTCGGTCGAGACGGCACCTTCCTCCAGCATGGCCAGCGGCTGACACAAGTGGATCTGCTCCTCGTCGAAAAAGTAGAGCGCGGCCGAGTACTCAAAGCTGCGTGCATGCTTAATGTGGTGCAGAAAGCCGGCATCGAGCAGCATGTTGCCGAGCCGCACGGCCTCGGGCTCGCCGGCAATGTGCTCGAGCGCGTACATTTTCTCAATCGCGTGCGAGCCGGCAAAGCTGATATGGGAAACGTCACCTCTTGGGTGAGGATGGTGGTGCGACTGCGACTGTGACGACGTTGTGAGTAGTCCGGGGCGGGCCGCGCCGCACGCGAGCGCCTCGATCAGCTCGAGCGCGTAGACAGAGCAGGTCTCTTCCTGGATGGTCTCCAATACGTGGATAATGTTTTGCGCACTCGGCCGCACGCGCGGATCGGCGTGCCACGCCGTCGTGAGCAGCTCTCTCAGCGGTGGGTACATGCGCTCGTCCAGGAACGGCCGCTGGCCGGCAAACACGCTTTCAAACACATCGGATTCACGGCGAGTACTGGTATGGCCACCCAGGTCGTCCGTGGAAGACGCGACCGTGCCGATGGTCGAGTCGTACTTGGATTCATTCGGGTACAAAATGTCCCACATGGTCATGGCCAGTGCGTAAATGTCGGCGGCCTCGCCGTACTTGGTCGTCCCAGCGTGCTTGCTGCGGATCACTTCCGGTGCCAGGTACTCAGGTGCGCTCTTGAGATTGCCCAGCAGCTCGGCCATGCCCGAGAGCACCGTGGGCTTTTTGCTGCCTTTCCTGGGACCGTCTTGTTGGTGGTCCATCGTGATGGGGATCTCGTGCTCGTGCTGGCGGCCGCTCGCGGTTCGCGCCGACAGCGTGCGTGACGCGCCAAAGTCGGTGAGCTTGACTGAACCTTCCATGTCGACTAGAAAGCTCTCGGGCTTGATGTCGCGGTGCACAAACGCGGGCGAAAAGCTGTGCAAGTACGCGAGCGCGCGTGCTGCGTCCAGCATGTACCCAATATTAAGTAGAAACTGCTGGCGGTGCGGATTCGGACGCGTCTTCTTGGCCATGGCCCGTGTGATGTCCTTGAGCGAACCCTGGCACAGCTCCGTGACGAGACAGATCGTCGGCGGACACACGCACATGCCGTAAAATGTGACGACATTTGGGTGGCGCAGTGCACCACACAACGCGGCTTCATGGGAGTACGCGGCGACCGTGTCTTCGTCAAAGGTCTCGGGCGTGTACACCTTGATCGCGACCGGGTGCTGCTTGGTCGTGAGCTTGCCGCGGAACACGAGCGCGTGCTCGGCCTCACTGATCTTGTGCTGAATGTCCAAGCTCGCAAAGTCGATAATGTACTTGCGGTGGAGCTCAATGAGTACGTGGAGCCCCCTGGCCGAGATGCGCTCGTCGATCTTGGCCTTGCGGCGGAACCGCGTCTGCAATTCAACGGCACGCCGTCCGAGCCCGCGCCAGTGGGCCGTGTCGGCCTGGAGCAGCCGCCAAATGAAGAACGGACAGGTCGCGTTCCAGCCGACCGTGATCCAGCTCAGCGTGAGCGACGTGTTGACGCTGCCGTGGCGAAAGGCCTCGCAGGATGCGAGGTACAGTGCCTGCGTCATGACGTAGTAGAACGCGTACTCGCGGAACGCGCGGCGGCTCGCGCGGCTCGGCGGGTAGAGGCAGTAGTAAACCATGGGAACAAACGTGAGCCAGCGGATCGCAAAGAGCACAAAGTAGTAGAGCCGCTGCTGGGTCGATTTGCCGTAGTAAAACAGGAGCATCGTGCACGGGATCGTGTACACCGAGACGACAAACGTGACGCCCGCGGCTCGCACAAGCGCCGGCACGGAAAGCGCCTTTTGCAATAGGTAGACTGGCACAAAGAGGTAGAGAAACTGCTTGCTCGAGTAAATGAATTCGACCGTGACGAGCGTCGACTGGACCGTGATAAAGTCGGCACTCATGGTCGCCGTAAAGAACACAACGTACGCGGCCGTGAGCGCCGCGAGAAACCAGAGCATGGGTTCAAACGCCGGCAAAATGATCTTGCGCGTGGCCTGCGCGTCGCCCTTTAACGCCAAGTGGCGGTTGTGGCGAATGTACACGAGCAGCACGAGACAACAGAGCAAAACGAGTGCATACCCGCCAATCACGATGCGCGACTGGTCCATGGATTTGTTACGCGAGGCCTCGAGGATTTGCTGGACAATGAATGGTTGAAACTGCATCTTTTGCGTGTCGTTCATGCCCTTCATGGCCTCGGCCAGTGCGCCATAGTACGGATTGAACGGTGCGTCAAAGATGGGCGGCTCGGGCATGGGCGGTAGCGTCTGGAGACCAGCGGCTGCGGCACTGGCACTGGCGCCGGCACTAGCGAGCCTCAGCAGTGTCGGCGTGGGCGAAGGCGAGGGAGCCATGTCCATGGTTGTGATTCTCTCTCTGGATACTATGGGGTCGACGCTCGACGATGATCCTGGATTGGATTCCGGATGGCAAATCCACAAATGATGGTGGTTTAGAAGACGCTACGCTACTCAGAACGGGTGCGCAGCCATTCCAGTCGTACTGTATTCGAATACGGTATCACGCAATGAACAGCAGATCGGCTTGATGGAGAGACTTTGGAATTTCTCTTGTTTTGTGGAAACAATCCGCATTTTCTTTTTTTGCCATGAAAAAAAAGTGTGGTATCAGTTCGCGAGGATCTGCGTTCAGAGTTGAAAGAGTATCTCTCTCCGGAACGTGTCTGGAACAATCGTGGCAGCACGGCCGTTCCGAGTCTGGTTTTGTATGCAGCGTGGGTTCAGCATTCGTCTAACGGGCTGATTGCTTTACGTCCTTCGTTCGATGGAAAGTGCAGCCTTTTTCTTTCGTTTTTCGCAGCGATCACGTTATTTGTGAGATTTCCACTGTCCAGAGACAAGTCAATCAGCAACGCTGGACTCGCGTCCTCACGTTGCGACGCGACTAGTCCTCTCCTGCCAGCCGAACACTGAGTGGCTTGCACGCTTCCGTGATACTGTATGCAGACGCGAGACTCTTGTCTGCAAGCCAATGGTGGTGGGTAAGACAGAACGATGGAAAGTATTCTAATCTCTCTCTCTCTCTCTGTCGCTAAAATAGAGTCGGCGGCCTCGACTCGTTGAACGAACGCATTCAAAGGATCAAGCAACTCGAAGGAACGTGGAAATCCAAGCAGCGCGGGTTGTCGAAGATGGAAGATCGAGAGCGACAGCCAAATTGAAGTTGCAGCAGACCCATTTGACTCGTTAAATCATTACAGATAAGCTCGTAATTACATTTCTCACCTGACTCATTCACTACAATAGGATATATATCCACTTTTACGCGTGGCTGCCATTGACCTGAACGTCGCGTGCGTGCTGGTCCTGGAACGCCTCAAAGTCGCCATTGGGCTCATCAGTGAGCAAGCGTGCCGTCAAGAGGTTCTCGTCGTTGCTCTTGAATTTGAGCCGCAGGCGACTGCGTGTCGTCTGTGTGGTCTCGCTCTTTTGGCCGAGCTTGTGGCACGCACAGGCCATGGCCGTCGGATGGTCGTCCATGAATGCGTCGTGGTCGTGGTCGCTTGACGCGTGCGAGTGGCGCGTCGTGCGCGAGGCCTTGCGCGCGCTGCCCAGCGAGGCCTTGCCTCCACCACTGCGATGCGCCGAGCGCGAGACGCTGCCGCCGCGACGGCTTCCGCTGACTGTCGCGGGGTCGGCGGGCGTATTCACGCCGTCTTCGAGCATGGCCAGCGGCTGGTGGAGCTGGATCGCGTCCTCGTCAAAAAAGTAGAGCGCAGCCGAGTACTCAAAGCTGCGCAAGTGCTTCATGTGGTGCAAAAAGCCCGCGTCCATGAGCATATTACCGAGCCGCACGGCCTCGAATTCCGCCGCGACGTGCTGCAGCGCGTACATGCGCTCGATCGCACGCGCACCCTGGAAGCTCAGGACACCGGCGCCTCCCCCCGCTTCAAACGACGCGCGGCCCTTGGGCATGGTGGGCGGCGACGGCTTTTGCTGGCCGCAGTGGAGCTCGTCCATGAGCTCGGCGCCGTACACGGAGCTGGTCTCTTGCTGGATGTGTTCCAGTGCCTTGGCAATCTGCATGGCCCGCGGCCTCATGCGTGGGTCCGGGTGCCACGCCGACGTGATGATCTGCTTGAGTGGCGGGTACACGTGGTCGTCCAGCACGGGCCGCTGGCCGGCAAAGACGCGTTCAAACACGTCCGACTCGCGCTGGTTGTAGCTGTCGCGGTCCGACGCCGACGCGGTCGTTGACGTCGCCGTGGCCACACTGCCATGGGCATACTTTGGTGTGGTCGGGTACAGCACGTCCCACATGGTGATGGCCAGTGCGTAAATGTCGGCGGCCTCACCATACATGGATGCACCGGCGTTCTTGCTGCGGATCACTTCGGGCGCCATGTACTCGGGCATACGCTTGAGCGTCTGAGGCGCGTCCTGTCGTGCAGCCTGCGGCTGAGCCGTGGCCGACGGTGCACTGCCCGTCGCGGGTGCCGACGACAGCACCGTCTGCGGGCCGCCGCGGTTCAAAATGACGGTCGTGGTCTGCGCCGGCAGAATTGTGAGCGGGGCGTTGCGCACGCTCAGTGTACGCGACGCACCAAAGTCCGTGAGCTTGACAAAGCCCTCGGCATCAACCAGAAAGCTCGATGGGCGAATGTCGCGGTGCACGTACGGCGGCGAAAAGCTGTGCAAGTACGCGACGGCGCGAGCGGCGTCGACCATGTAGCCAATGTTGATGAGAAACTGCTGACGATGCGGGTTCACAATGCTCTTCTTGGCCATGGTGCGCGTAATGTCTTGGAGCGAACCCTGGCACAGCTCGTGGACAAACGAAATCGTCGGCGGACACACGCACATACCGTAAAACTTGAGAATGTTGGGGTGCTGCAGCGCACCACACAACGCGGCCTCGTGGGAGAATTCCGCGACGGTATCCTCATTCACGTTGGCCGGTGTAAACACCTTGATTGCGACCGGCGTCTGCTTGGCGTTCAGGCGGCCGCGAAACACCATGGAATTCGTGCCTTCGCCAATCTTGTGCTGGATGTCGAGGTTCGCAAAGTCAATGATAAACTTGCGGTGCATTTCGATCAGCACGTGGAGCCCCTTGGCCGAGATGCGTTCTTCGACGAGCCCGTTGCGGCGAAAAAGGTTCTGCAGTTCGACCGCGCGCTTGCCAATGCCGCGCCAGTGCTCCGTGTCGGCCTTGAGCACGCGCCAGATCACGTACGGACAGAGCCCGACCCAGACGGCGCTGGCCCAGCCAAACTTGGTGCCAAGGTCAATGCTGCCACCCTGGTGGAAGATCTCACAGGCCGAAAAGTAGAGACACTGGACGACCAAGTAGAACAAAAAGTACTCGCGGAACGCCCGCGCACTTGCACGCGCCGGCGGCCAAGTGCACACGTAGAGAAACGGCAGAAACGTGAGCCACCGCGAAGTCCACATGACCCAGTAGTAAATGAGCTGGTGCGGGTGGTCGGGTTTGCCGTACTGTTGCATGGCCCAGACAATGGGCACAGTGTAGTAGGACGCGACCAGCGTGATGGCGATCGCACGGATGAGCGCTGGCACGGACAGCGACTTTTGCATCATATAGATGGGTACCAGCAGATACAGCACTTGCTTGCAGCCGTACGCCATCTCAATACTCACAAACGTCGACTGCACCGTCATAAAGTCGGCGTGGATCGTCGTGCTCCAAAAGATAATGTAGCCGATCAAAATGACCGAATAGGTCCAGAGCAATGGCTCAAACGCCGGCAAGACAATCTTGCGCGCGGCCACGGCGTTGCCCTTGGTGGCCAAGTGGCGGTTGTACCGAATGTGGATGATGAGCACGACGTTGAAGATGAGCACAAGCAAAAAGCCCAGCAATAGTAGCATCGAGATCTCGTACGACTTTTTCTTGGCGGCCTTGACCATTTCGTTGACGAGCACGAGCTCGGCCTGGTTCTGCGCCTCGGGGCTGAGTCCGGCCATGAGCGACGACAGCGCACCGCCGCCCGTGTCGAGGCCGTTGAGGTACGGATTCGATGGCGCGTCAAAGATGCCGGGGCGCGGCAGCGGCGGGATCGACACGCGCGCGATAGGCGCGGGCGACAGCGCAGCGCCGCCCGTGGCGTTGGCCGTCGGCGCAGTTGTCATGCCCACAAACGACGAGAGGTCGGTGCCGTTGAGCATCTCGGTGATGGCGGCGGCGGCCGCCGGGTCGAGCATCGCAAAGGCCGTCGTGGCGTTGGCCGAGCCGTTGAAGTAGGCGGCCATGGCAGCGTTGAGCGTGGTCGAGTTGACTTTGCTCATGACGCTTTGCAGCGCACCGAGGTCGAGTCCCATGGTGGATGGATGGTCAAGTGAGACCGAGGGACTAAGCCAAGTGAGACCGAGATGGCAAAACCGTGAATGGCTTGGTGTAGAGCGTGCGACTAAATGCGCAGGAGAGTTCGTCGTGGAACAGGGAAGAAAAGCACGGAAGCGACGGGCTTGTGCGCATCTGGGCGCTGGACTCTGGACAGAATCCAGAGCGGGAAGATGGAGCCACCACTACATAGGATACCGCCGGCTGGCCTTTCATTTTGATTCCACCCATTGCTTTCACCCATGGAAGAAAACCAACTAAACACCATTGAGTTGGTCGTTTGTCTGGTTCTGGACCTGACTCTGGACACTGGATTCCAGTCTGGATTCCAGGCTGGAAACACTGGAAACTTTTCAGTGGGCACAAAAACTGATCCCATCTCGGGTCAGTGGCACTGTCGATTTTTATATTTTTTCCATGGAATTATCTACGATTTTGTCTGGACGGCGGAACGTGGCTGATTGGATCATATTTGGTTCGAAATTTTCTGTTCCATGGAACAAATTGCAGCGACGGGCCTATGACGACACAATTTGGGTGTGCTCTTGTTCCATGAAAAAAAGGACTTCACATCAACTGAAGCGACATGTCCGCCCCACCAGTCAGTCCCTCGCACTTGTGGGCTGGCCACTTGTTCACTGAAACCCTGCCTTTCAGCCACGGAGACTGCGTCACTTCAACGCCATCAACTGCTGCATATCGGTAATGCAATCCGTGGTTGCTGCGGTTGCTGGCTAACAATCGTTGCGTGACGCGCCAACGATGGAATCAGCATGTGCCGCAAACTACCTTGTTTCTATTGCGCGGAGCAGCGAAGAGTGGACCTCCAATACGACAGAAAAGAACAGTTCTTTCGGTGCTGCAGAACGGTTCTTCGATGGACCTCTACATACAAACGCAGGGAACAGTTGTACCGGTACCCTGGAACCAGAGTTTCGAATACTTTCGTCTTGGCGGTCGTCACAGGCAATTGCGATTCCTCTCTGGGTCGAGTACTCACGCTGCCTCGCTCGCGAAGCCGCGCGTACTGCGCGTGGACGGTTCCTGGAATGCCTGGAAAGAGGTACCGCTAATCGTCGTGTGCGGCTGGTCGTTCGCCAGCAGCCTCGCAGTCACGCCGTGGTCTTCGGCAGAAGCCTTGAACATGCGACGGAAGCCGCGACGCACTGTGCGCTCGGTCTTGACGCGCTGGCCCAGCTTGCGACACGCGCAGCAACGAGACCCCGTGACTGACTCCATGAGTACCGAGAGCGCGTGGGAATTGCGGCGCGAATGTGCCGAGTCGCGCTTTACTCGCACTGGCTGCTTCTGCTTAGAGTGGTCGCCCGGGCCATCCATCTCGAGCAGCGTCAGCGGCTGACAGAGCAAGAGCTGGTCCACGTCAAAGACGTACTGCGAGCCAGCATACTCGAAGCTGCATGCGTGCTTGATGTGGTGCAAGAGCCCACAGTCCATGAGCATGTTTCCGAGCCGAATAGCCTCGCTCTGTGACGCGACAAAGTCGCAATTGCGAAGCGTCTCGACGCCATGCGTGCCGGCAAAGCTGGCAACGGGCTCCGGTGCCTTGGACTGGGACGCACTGGCGTGGCGGCCGCCGTGACCGCTTGCGTCGCCCAGTTCGTCCATGAACTCCAGAGCAAATTCGGCGCACAGCTCTTCCTGGATGCTCTCGAGCGACGCCACAATGCTCTGCGCCGACGGCCGCACCCTCGGATCGGCGTGCCACGCAATCTCTATCAGCTCGCGCAGCCCTTGATGCACGCTCTCGCCAAACCGCGGACGCTCGCCGGCAAACACGAGCTCAAAAGTTTCCGAGTCGCGCTGCGGTCCCTTCCCTTGTCCTGCGCTCAGCTCGTACTTGTTTCGGCCCGGGTAGAGAATGTCCCACATGGTGATGGCGAGCGAAAACACGTCGGCGGGCTCGCCATAGACGTTCGTGCCCGCGTTCTGGCTCTTGATCACCTCGGGCGCCATGTACTGCGCCGTACACTTGGCCTGACTATTGACCATGCCAGTGGAAGCGTGGCCAGGCGGGGTACTCACAGCAGTACCATGGAGTGCGGTCAGTGTCCGCGACGCACCAAAGTCCGTGAGCTTGACCGTACCATTGTCGTCGACCAGAAAGTTACTGGGCTTGATGTCGCGGTGTACAAACGCCGGCGAGAAGCTGTGCAAGTACGCGAGCGCCCGTGCCGCATCGACCATGAACCCGATATGGATGAGCTGCTGCTTGCGACGTGGCACAGCGCTGTGGTAGAGAATAGGCCGCGCGACGTGCGCGTCGGCGACGTCCTGCAGCGAACCCTGGCACAGTTCCGTCACCAGACAGATTTGCGGTGGACATACGCACACGCCGTGGAACGTGAGGATATTGGGATGCACGAGCGAGCCGCAGAGCGCGGCCTCGTGGGAAAACTGGGCCACAGTCTCCTCTGTAAAGGTCATGGGCATGTACGCCTTGATGGCGACCGCAATCTTCTTGGTCGTGAGAAAGCCACGAAAGACGCGCATGACATTGTCGTCCTCACTTCGAGTCTGTGGGATGACCTCGCGGATTTGCAAGTGCGCAAAGTCAATGATAAACTTACGGTGCATTTCGATCAGCACGTGGAGTCCCTGGGACGACGTGCGCTCGTCCATCTTGCCATTCTTGCGGCGAAACGTGTCTTGCAATTCCACAGCGCGCTGTCCAATGCCGCGCCAGTGTTCCGTGTCGGCCCGGAGCACGCGCCACACGACCACGGGCAGGCCGACCGTGTAGCCCATGATAACCCAGCCCAGCGTCGACGCCACGTCATTGCTGCCGCGGTGGAACGACTCGCCCGCACAGTTGAGCAGCACTATCATGGTGATTATGTACCCACAAAACTCGCGGATCGTGCGCACGCTCGCGCGCGACGGCGGCCGTACAAAGAGGTAGCAAAAGAAGAGCAAGATGGGCGTACGCGAGACCACCAAGATCCAGTAGCACAGCCGTTGGTTGGTGGATGTCGCGTACGCGGTCAAGATCCACGAGACAGGGAGCGAGCACAATGAGAAGAGTACAGTCTGCAGCAGCGCGACGCGGAGCGCACGCATCGATAGACTGGGCTGCAGCAAGTAGATGGGAACGAGCAGGAAATTAAAGTGCTTGCCGGCACTCATAATCTCGATCGAAATCTTGGTGAGGTACGCGAGGTAGTTGCCCGTGAGTAGCACGGGGCTGTAGGCCACCATGTAGGCTAGGTTGGCGCCGCACAATAGCCAGAGGAGTGGCTCAAACGCCGGCAGCACAATCTTGTGTGCGGCCGCAGTGTCGCCTTGCAACGCGCGGTGGCGGTTACGCCGCACGTTGAACAATAGAAAGCCACACGTGACGAGCATGAGCAGCCAGCCGAGTATGAGCGTGAGCGCGAGACTGAGCGCGGCTTCCCGTGCGCCGTGGAGCACGGCGTTGGCAACGCCCCGTTGGATCTCGAAGATTTGGTCGGGCGTCATGCCAGCGAACGGAGGGAAATTGGTGGCATTCAACATGGGATTGAGGATCGGAATCGCCGGCATGTCAAACACGGGCGCCTCGGGCATCGGCGGCAGCATGCGCATGCTACTCATCTTGCTTATGCGGGATTTTCCTAGCGCTTACGTGGGCGGGGGTGCGTGGTGGGGTGGTGGGGATCTTTCCAGCACAGTGTGAAGGAGATTGAAGTATGTGAGACCTCCATGTCCCTGGGCGTGTACGCTGTGCGCGGTACCGTCGTGGTGATCATGCCCCGCACTCGCCACAGCAGGTCTCGCCCTGCTCACCCGATCCAGCACTGGCTTCATACTGGGAAGCGAAACGCCTGACTCGTGCGACAAGGCGCCGCTCTTTCATGCTGTACGCGCCAG
>JAADVC010000972.1:0-13701 GCA_023334575.1 Pythium volutum | reverse complement strand
TCGCAAAGTCCTCGCAGATTTCCTACATAATGGATCGTTCAAACTTCCCGTGTTCGTTTTCTCTCGTTCTGCCCATTGCCACGAGTGCACGTACCTTTCCCTCGTCCTGTGAGAACGTCGGGAGCTTGGCCTTGTCCTCCTCGAGGCGGTCCATGAGCGTCAGCAAGTAGTTGGTCGACTCGTCCGAGCTGTCGTTTTCGCGGAGCTTGATGCCGAGCTCCATGGCGTACTGGCGGCAGTAGTACGCGATGAGCTTCGACTCGGGGCGCGTCGAGTCGCGCTCGAGCTCATCGGCGCGCCGCACGAAAGGCAGCAGCGACTTGAACGTTGGCGGGATCTTGGCGTCGGCCATGGCGGCGTTCTCTCTCTCTCTCTCTTTTTCTCCGTGTGACTTTGCAGCAGATCAGTGCCAAGCCAACCTCACCATCATTCCCGAGTGGGTACGGTGTAACCCACTTTTGCTGTGAAGTAACGATATGAAGTGGTAAAACTAAGCTAATACATGCTAGAAGAAGGAGCTACAGTACAATGGACGCAAACCAAAACCCCAGCCATGTGCCGCGAGTGGCGATGGGACGGCGCGGTCGTCGCGATCTCGGCGGGCGACAAGTACTACGAGGCGGCTTCCATTGAGGACGACGTCGTGCGCGAGCCCTACCGCCTGGGCGATTGCGTGCGGCTTCGGAACGAGCGGGGACGCGAAATGCTCGCGATCGTCACGGCGCTCTGGGAGGCGCGCGACGGCAGCAAGCACGTCGAAGTGCGCCAGCTTTTCACTGAGCTCTCGCTCGTGCGGCAGCTGCAGGAGGCAGCAAAGGAAAATCTACCAGTGCTCACAAAGTCGCTGGGCGGCGCCGAGAAGGTACGTGATATTGGGCAATCACAAGATCATCTATGCGACCGTTGACACCAATTTTTAATGGAGCAGGTCTGGGAGTCGAACCACTTGGAGGTCGTGCCGCTGACGTGGGTCGCCAGCAAGATCCACGTCAAAGACCTCGTTAAGTTGGCTTCTGGTGAGAGCGACGCAGCGTTTGCGATCGTCGGGTTCTTTGACGTGCACACGGATCAGCTGCAGCAGCTTCCGTCGACCACGACGCGGAGCGAGCGCTCGCGGCAGTTTAGCGCACGCGTCCGCGACGTCCTGTCGGTGCGGTGCACCAGTCAATGGCTAGTCCAGTACGTACCCTTCTCCACATGACTCATGTTGCTAAATTCTGTAGGACGCCAACGACACGGCTTCCGACGCAGTCACCGTCGGCCAGAAACGTCCACGCGAAACGGACAGTGGCGCTCGGTCCCCCGAGACCGAAGCGGCGATCACTAAGCTTCGTGCGGCCTGCCAGGAGCTGCTTTTGTCGCATGCGCCCGACCAGACGACCGCGCGCGAAGACGAATTCGACGCCATCTACGGTCTGCTGGGCATGGCGATCCGCACGGGCGCGTCCAGCGGCGCGTTGTACGTGAGCGGCCTGCCGGGCACAGGCAAGACGTCGCTCGTGCGTGAAGTCGTGCGCGAGCTCAAGAAGGAGTGTGAGCACGACGGCCTGCCGCCGTTTCTGTACCTCGAGATCAACGGCCTGCACTTACCCAAGCCCGAGAACGCCTACGAGGCCATCTACAAGACCGTCACGGACGAGTCGGACGTGCCACGCGCGCTCGCTCCGGCGCGGATCTGCAAGCTGCTCGCATCCGAGTACGAACACGGTGACCCGCGCCGGCGCCCGACGATTCTGCTCGTGCTGGACGAGATGGACTTTTTGGTTACGGGCAAGAGCGTCGTGCTCTACAACATTCTCGAGTGGCAGGCCTTTGCGCAGTCCAAGCTCATTGTCGTAGGCATTGCCAACACTATGGATCTGCCCGAGCGGCTCGAGCAAAAAGTGCGCAGTCGGCTGGGCACGAACCGGCTCATTTTCAGCTCGTACACGGCCAGCCAGCTCGAGCGCATTGTGCGCCAGCGGCTCGCCAAGCAGCTCAATATTCTCAGCGCCGAGGCCGTCCAGATCTGCTGCAAGTACGTCGCCCACGCCTCGGGCGACGCGCGCCAGGCACTCACGCTGTGCCGCCGCGCCGTCGAAGTCGCGCTCGAGCGGCTCACACTGGGCAGTGGCAACGGGCGCGCCGTCGTCACGTCTGAAGACATGCAGACGGCCCAGGCCGCGACGTCCGTGTCGGCGCCGCTGATCCGACTGCGCGACTGCCGCAAATTCGAGTGTGTGTTTCTCATTGCGCTGCGCATGGAGATCAAGCGCACCGACCGCGACGACGCGGCCTTTGAGAGCGTGCTCGACCGCTTCGCTGTGCTGTGCAACACGCACTCGCTCACGCCCGTACCGCGGCTGCGCGACCTGCTGCTGCTCTGCGACGAGCTCAGTCGCTCGGGCATTTTAAAGCAGAGCAAGACCAAGTCGTCGCGGTACCCAAAGCTCACGCTGCGCTGCTCACCTCAGGAAATCTACGACGTGTTTCTCGCGCACCCGATCGGCCGCCAGCTCTTAACCTAAAGAACATGTATTGATTGTGGGTCTACCCGCTGCGCTGCTGGAAGAGCTGCTCGGGGATCGGCTCCGTGACGATTTGGAGCGTGCGTGGAGTTGACTCTCCGCGGCGCTTGACACCCATGGCGATCGTGCGACCAATCGCGTAGCCCACAGCCGTCAAAATGTCCTTGGTGCTCTTGACGGGCTTGCCGTCAAACGACACGATAATGTCCCCGGGCAGTAGTCCGCCTTTGTGGGCCGGTGAGCCGGGCACGACCGACTTGATGATGACGCCTTCCTTCACGTTGGGGAACATGCTGCATAAGTGTTTCATCATCGAGTGCATGAGTTCTTTCCTCCCAATCATAGTCGCAGACTAAAACGCACCGTCCAATCTCCTCGAGTTCGCGCGTGTTGAAGTTGATCATCTGCATGCCAATGTACGCGCGCACGACCTTTTTGTGGGCGAGCAACTGCTCAATGACCTGCGCGGCCGTGTCAATCGGAATCGCAAACGAAATGCCGACACTGCCGTCGACTTTCATCGTGTTGATGCCAATCACTTGGCCGTCCAGATTCACGAGCGGTCCGCCGGAATTGCCAGCGTTGATCGCGGCGTCCGTCTGAATGTACTCGCCTCCCTTTTGCGGAAAGCCCAGTTCGCTGCTGTGGCGCGCGACCGCGCTCACGATGCCGGCACTCACGCTGTTCTGCAGCGAGAACGGACTGCCGAGCGCACAGACCCACTCGCCGGCGCGCACTTCCGAGGACGTACCCAGCGCGACGGTCGGCCACTCGCGCGGCGAGTCACTGGCGTCGATTTGGAGAATCGCAACGTCCGAAAGCGGATCGCTGCTGTGGACACGTGCGGCGCATTTGCTGCCGTCGGCAAACGTGATCTACAAAGATACCACAGTATCAGAGACCAACGCAAAAACGGCATATGATACCTACTACCATACCTGGATCTTGGAGTAGCGGTTGCAGCGCGCGACGACGTGAGCATTCGTGATGACCAGTCCGTCCTTGGAAATTATAAAGCCCGAGCCGTTGCTCGAGAAGTAGCCCGAATCGACGGCAATGTTGACGACCGCAGGGAACGCCTTCTCGACGGCGTCGGCGATGAAGCTGCGCGTCAGGTACTCGTACCGCTTGCCGTTTGGTGATGGTGGCGACGCAGGCGCCTCCAAAAGCAGCGCGTGGCGCTCTGGTATATTTCCCAACAACGTCAGATTTCTATGGAGCGTCATTGACATGCCGGAGACGGGGACGCACCCGTGTGGCTGTAGACTGCAGCGACCGCCGCCGTGGCCACAAGTGCATAGTACGCGGCCAACGGACGCAGCGCCTGCGACGCGCGCGGTAGAAGCGGCAACCGCGTCGCCGTCGCCGCACGCAGCACCGTGCGTCTCCACATCAAAAAAGGATTTGTGGAGCGATCGAGTTCTTGAGAGAACCGTTGCGTGCCCAAAAGGAACAGTGCCCATATACCCAAATTAAGAGCATCCATATCATCAGGTTCACAGGAGTGTTTGTATCCTCGCCGCGTGCACCGCATCCGGGCCCCAGACAGACCCAGATTCTGGGGAAGCCGCCACGAACATTCACCCTCGCCAAAAGGACTGCACCAAAGCGAATGGGAGAGGCGAGAGATGCAAGAGCTTGTGGTTGACGACGACGCGTATTGGCGGGAGAAAAATAGTTTAATACCTTTGAATCACTCTCTGACGGCTACTATAATAGTATACCAGTACTCGCACATGCGCTTTCCACCTTTCTCGGGATGTGAGCCACTCCCTAATGCCCGTCGTCCTCTACCGGTCCACCAATACCAGTAGTTATAGACAAAATCTGCAGGCCCTTACACGCCACTGTCAGCAGGCGCATCAATCAGCTCGTGCCGCCGACGAGGTGGAACCGAGTTCCCTTGCAACTCTATGAAGCTGCTGGGTCACACAAGAGGGAGGACTTGCAAAGCGCACAAACCTTCACAGTCGATGGCGGAACTTGGTGTGGAGCTCACTGCGTCGCGCGTTTCTCTTCGTCTTTCTCTTAAAAGAGGTCGCAGTAGTCGCAACGATTCCCATGCGTGCTCTCCATCGGGCTCTCGTCATCCAAGGTTTCGACATCGTCGCCAACGCGTTCGGGTGGCTGGGCCAGGGGCGACGGCCAGCCAGGTCAAGGTGGTCCTTGCAATGGAGGTCCATCGGGTTACTGGTCCTTGAACTGCATACGCCGCGCGAGTCATCCATGTCACAGCCATAGCACGTGAGGTTTCGCTGGAAGTACGTAGGACCGGTACTCGCGTTGTCATATTTGCACAGAATGCCGATGCGTGAGCTTGTCATGGACCATGGCGGACGAAGCAGTCAGACGTAGATGGCTTGTCAATGGCAATGGGCCATGGGATAATGGATGGCTGCGACTGATGCGGTGATGAACACAGTCAGTTCAAAAAAAACACCGCGATGGACTTGGCGCGAAAAGAGTACCCATCCTTCAGCCTTTCCTCTGTCCCACCAACAGAGACTGTACCCATTCCGTGCAATCGCTTTGAAGAGGGACCTGTCCGAGCGCCAGTCATTTCTTGCGTCAAAACCTCGTTTCCGAGGTGCTTCAACTCGAAGAAGAACAATTTGGCGCGCCGGGGTTGGAGTGACGAGGAGCTCCACGGTACAGTCCACCACAGCCAAACGCCGAGTCGCCACGGACCGCGCACATTCGTTTTGAGACTTGCACACCCACAACCACCAAACGCATCCATGGCCGACTACGCCCCCGAGCAGCTCGAGGCGCTGCTCGCGCAGCTCACGCACCCCGACACGCAGCAGATCAAGCAGGCCGAGGACCTACTCAAGGCCTACCTCAAGAAGCTCAGCTCGGTCGCCGGGCTCATCACGCAGATCCAGGGCTCGGCCAACGCGGGCGTGCGCCAAATGGCCGCGATCCTGCTCCGCAAGAAGCTGCTCAAGCACTGGCCCAAGATTGATGCGGCGACGCAGGCCGCGATCAAGCAGGCGCTGCTCCAGCGCTCGGTCGAGGACCCGGTCCACGTGGTGCGCTTTTCGATCGCCGCGCTCATCTCAACGCTCGCGACGCACGAGTTCAAGTCCGGCTCGTGGCCCGAGCTCATGGTGTTTATTAACCAGACGGCGAGCGCCGCCGACGAGAACCAGCGCGAGATCAGCATGAAGCTGCTGCAGCTGCTGGGCGAATCCATGGGCACGGTGCTGCAGCCGTTTTTCCACGAGCTCAAGCCGCTCTACGCCAAGGCGCTCCAGGACCCGCAGAGCCTCAAGGTGCGCATCGCCGCCATGCGCGCGGCCTGCGCGCTGATTGAGTTTCTGGAAGAGGGCGACTTGCGCGCGTTCCAGCCGCTCGTGCCGCTCATGGTCGGCGTGCTCCAGCAGTGCGTCGTGAACGGCGCCGAGACCGAGGCCATTGAGCTGCTCGACGTGCTGTCCGAGGTCGTGAACCACCCGTTCCCGCTGCTCGACCAGTCGCTCGTGGACCTCGTGGAGCTGCTGCTCCAAGTGCTGGTCCACCCGACGCTCGAGGGCAGCACGCGCGCGTCGGCCGCGTACGCCATTGGCGAGTTTATCAAGCGCAAGCCCAAGGCCGTTGGCAAGAAGAATTTGGTGCCCAAGCTCTTTACGACCATGCTCGACATAATCGCACTGGACGACCGCGCCATGTGCGGTCTCATTTCCAACATTTTGGAGCGCGACTCGGACGACCACGACGACGAAGACGACGACGAGTCGCCCGGCCACTTGGCGCAGCAAACGCTCGACACGCTGGCGCTGTGCGTGCCGGCCAAGTACATTAACACGGTCGTGTTTGCGGCCTGCAGCGAGTACATGAAGTCGCCCGACGCGCAGCGCCGCAAGGCTGGCGTGCTCGCGCTCGGTATCATCTCGGAAGGATGCCACGAGATCATGTGCCAGAACATTAAGGAGCTGCTGCCGCCCGTGTTTGCGGCCGCGCAGGACAATGACCAGCGCGTGCGCGGCGCGTCGTGCTTTGCGATCGGCCAGTTTGCCGAGTTTTTGCAGCCGCCGGTCGCCGAGCACTATGCCGAGATGCTGCCGCTCGCGATTGCGCTGCTCGAGGACAACACCAAGGAGATCAAGGCCACGGCGCTGTACGTGGTAGAGGAGATCACGCAGAGCATGGAGAGCCACGAGACGCTGCCGTACCTCGAGACGCTCGTGACCAAGCTGGTCCATGTGCTGCGCACGTCGTCGCCGCAGCTTCAAAAGATGTGTCTCGACGCCCTGGGCTCGATCGCGGTCGGCGCGAAAGAGGCGTTCTTGCCGTACCTCGCGCCCATTGCCGAGCTCATCCAGCCGTTTTCCAACATTACCGACCCGAAATTCTTTTTCCTGCGCGGCGCCGCCATGGAATGTCTTGGGTACTTGGCCGTGGCCGTCGGCAAGGACGCGTTCCGCTCGTACTATGCCGCGGCCATGCAGTTTGTGCTGGCGTCGTTTGCGTTTGAAGACACGGAACTCAAGGAGCAAGCGTTTGTGTTTTTCATCAACTTGTCGAGCGTCTACAAGGACGAGTTCCAGCCGTTCCTCGAGCAGGCCACGCAGTTTGTGCTGGCCGAGCTCAACAATGAAGAGGGCATTGACGTGGTCGACGACGACGACGACATTCCCGAGGGGCTCCAGTCGGACGACGACGACGACGACGACGACGCGACCGAGAACGCGGTCGACAATTTGGTGCGCCACATTAGCATTCGCACGGACGCGCTCAGCGCCAAGGTGCGCGCGATCGCGGCCGTCGAAGAGCTCGCGCTCAACTGCGGCGCGAGCTTTGAGCAGTACATTCCCGTGTTTCTCACGCCACTGGCGCGGCTCACCGAGTACATTCACGAGGACGTGCGCGCCGCGGTCGCCGAGGCGCTCGCGGGGCTCGTGATTTGCTCGTTTGAGACGGCCCACCCCAATAGTGTCGACGAGCAAGTGTGGGTCAAGGGCGACTTTAACAAGAACATTTTGTCGGACCGCAACAAGCTCATTTTGGAGCCCGTGGTCAAGGGGCTCGTCGACGAGCTCATCCAAGACCCGGAAGAGGTCGTGGTCGAAAAGGCGTTTAACGCGCTCAAGGTCATGTCGGCCCGCATTGGTCCGGTCGTGACCATGGACAATATGACCCAAATCACCGAGACGATCCAAAAGATCTTGACCCACGACCACGACTGCCAGGCCGCCGAAGAGATGGACGAGGACGACGAAGAGACCGAGGGCGGTTCGGTGCTCGAGTCGGCCTCGGAGCTCGTGGGCGTGCTCAGCAAGTGCTACGGCGAGCACTTTGTCGAGCCGTTCAAGGCGCTGTACCCAAACCTGCTCAAGTACGCGTCGAGTCTGCGCGCGAACCGCGACCGCGCGGCCGTGGTCGGCTGCTTTGCCGAAGTGCTCCGTGAGGTCGGCCCCAGTGGCCAAGCGTTTGTCGAGGGCATTTTCCCCGTCGTCCTTCAGGGGCTCACGTCCGAGCACTATGTGCTGCGCGCCAACAGCGTCTTTTGCGTCGGCATTCTCGCCGAGACGAGCGGCGCGCACCTCGCGCCCATGTACGAGCAGATGCTGCGCGCCGTGAGTCCGCTCTTTGCCGACGGCAACGACGACGTGGTGGTCGACAATGCCGCGGCGGCCGTCGCGCGCATGATTATGGCGTGTCCCGCGAATGTGCCGCTCGCGGCCGTGCTGCCCGTGCTCATTGGTGCCATGCCGCTCAAGACGGACGCTGACGAGAGTCCGGTCGTGTTCAAGTGTCTGAATGGACTCGTGCAGGCGCGCAACGCGGCCGTCATGAATTTGATTCCGCAGGTCATTGAGGTCTACGCCAAGGCGTTTGCCGACGAGTCGGTCGCCGGCGACGAAGAGCAAGAAGACATTAAGCAGACGATGCGTGGACTGCTCACGGACTTTAACGCGCAGACGACGGGCGTCATCAGCCAGCTCAGCGCTGAGCTCCAGGAGACGCTCCACGCGGCGCTCCAGTAAAACGGGACCCCTTTGGATTGCGACCGAGCCCCGACCCATCTATATAGACGACTTCCTCCCACAACAGAGCGAGAACGCGGCAAGACGACAGAGAGATCACCACGCCTTCATTGTTTATTGCTGTAATAATGATTATTTCCGCGATCTAAGTCTGGTTTTTCACTTGGGCTGCGCCAAGTGGGCTCGGAGCTTTTCGAGCGACTTGAAGCGGTGCGAGATGGCGTTCTTGGTCGCCTTGTCCATCTCGGCGTACGTGAGATCGAACCCCGCGGGCTGGAAGATCGGGTCCCAGCCAAACGCGTTGGGTCCGCGCGCGGGCACGATCGTGCCGGGCGTTTGGCCCACAAACACGAGCGGCTCGGCGTCGGCGCTGGCGTCGGCGGCGTACGCAAAGATGCACTGCGCGTACGCCGACTTGTCGTCGTAGGCCGCGAGCAGATTGTTGAGCCCGACGTGGCCCGTCTTGTCGAGGAACCACTTGATGTAGGGGCCCGGCAGCCCGTTGAGCGCGTTGAAGCAGAGCGACGTGTCCTCGACGAGCACGGGACCGCGGACCTGCTGGGCCGCGAGCCGGCACTTTTGCTTGGCAATGTCCTCGGGCTCGCCCTGCAGCTCGGGCAGGTCCACGGCCTGGTTGCGCAGCTCAAAGGGAAAGTCCGCGCCAAGGATCG
Source organism: Pythium volutum (assembly GCA_023334575.1). Lineage (NCBI taxonomy): Eukaryota > Oomycota > Peronosporomycetes > Pythiales > Pythiaceae > Pythium > Pythium volutum. The sequence continues at coordinate 4,533 of JAADVC010000972.1, read as the reverse complement.
CGATCACTTCGGTCAGTTTGTTGCGGTTGCCCGTCACGAACGTGAGCACGGGCTTGGTCATGGTGGCCATTCTGTCGTCTGGGTAAAATGGCGAGTGAGTGGATCCCGCGATATTCTCTCAGATTTGGCGGTCTCAGTTTCTGATCGGGATCAGAGACGAGAGCTGCATGTTGCACGAATGTGACCGGATCTTTGGCCGCGAAAGGTCACAATGGCTTCAAGTATCATTGCGGAATCTCCCATCTCGGACGGCCACTACCAGACACAATGCTGCCGGCGTTCCAGCTGCACCTACAGCAGCCCATTCTCCGGCGCGTGGCCGTCGTCGGTAAGTTTGACGGCAAGCACCCGGCGCTCGCGTGCGGCACGACCGCGGGCAAAGTGTTTCTCCACTCGCCCAACGAAAAGAACGAGAGCGACGCCGGCGAGCAAAACGTGCGGTTCCTCAAGATCAACCGCAAGGTCTCGGCGCTGGCCGCGGGCAAGTTCGAGGAGAGTGACGTCGGCGACTCGCTTGTCGTGGGCACGGCGTCGAGTCTACTCGCGTACAATGTCGACAAGAACTCGGACATTTTCTACAAGGACGTGCCCGACGGCGTCCACACCATGCTCTTCACGCCCACGCCCACCAAGCCGAGTGGCACAAGCGGGGCAGCTGCGCGCGCGCGCATGGTCGTCGTGGGCGGCAACTGCTCGCTCCAGGGCTTTACGCGCGACGGCCACGAAGCCTTCTGGACCGTCACGGGCGACCACGTGCGCGCGCTCGCACCGTGCGACGTCACGGGCCACGGCCGCGACGAGCTCGTGGTCGGCTCGGACGACTACGATATCCGCGTGTTCCAGGGCGAGGAGATTGTCCACGAGACGACCGAGACGGCGCCGATCGTGGCGCTCGCGCCCATTCAAAAGCACCTCTTTGGGTACGCGCTCGAGAACGGCACGGTCGGCGTCTACAAAGGCAAGAGCCGCGCGTGGCGCGTCAAGTCCAAGAACACGCCCACGGCGATCCACAGCTTTGATATCGACGGCGACGGCGAAAACGAAATTGTCATTGGCTGGAGCAGCGGCAAATTCGAGGCGCGGCGGCTCGCGAACGGCGAGGTCGTCCATAAAGACATGTTTAACGCGCCCATCGCCGCGATCGTCTCGGCCGACTACCGCATGGACGGAACGGAAGAAGTGATCTGCTGCTCGGCCGAGGGTGAGATCCGCGGGTACGCGGCCGCGGCCGGCGACATGATCCCGGCGGCCCATGCAGCTGCGAGTGCTGCGGCCGAAAAGGCCAACAACGAAGAAAAAGAAGTCGCCAAGCTCTCCAAACAGAAGGCGGCCATGCAGCTCGAACTCAAGGCGCTCGAGGCGACGACCGCGAGTGCGTCGTCGTCGTCGTCCTCCGCTGCCTCCAAGGGCGGACGGGGCAACAGCCTGCGCATCCGCGCGACCACCAAAGTGCACATCAAGCCCGCCTCGACCAAGAACTCGACGGCGCTCGAGCTCGAGGTCGCGACCGACAGCGAGTACGTCATCCGCATGGTCATTTTCTACGAGTACGACGTCGGCATTTTCGAGAGCGAGTCGCTGGTCGTGCGTCCGGCGGCCGCGACGTCGTCAGTGGTCGTGCCCATGCCGCTCACCAAGCACATGGCCGCCAAGCTCGACGTCAAGATCCTCGTGGGCATGCGCGGCAACACGTCGACGTTCCACGTCTTTGAAACGACCTACCGGCTCCCGAAATTCGCCACGTTTTTCGCGCTGGCGTCTCTCCCCAAGCCCGAGCCGCAGGGCCACGTGCGGTTCCGCACGCCCGTCAAGGTGCAGCTCATGGGCGTGTGGGTCGAGCAGGCGTTTGGCGTGGCGCTGCCCAAAGACGCCGACACGGCCACGCAAATGGAGTTTTCGTTCAAGTGTTTCCGCGACGGCAACCCGCTCACGATCACGATCGCCGCCAACGAGACGACGCTGCGCACCGATGACATGGCGCTCGCGGCGGATCTCGTGCAGGACTTGTGTACGCACTTGGAGTGGCGCGAGCTCGAGTCGCTCGCCGACTTTCCGCGGCAAATGGACGACTTCAAGCAATTGCTGCTGCGCGTCGACGAGTGCAACGCCATTCGACTCAAGCTCACGGGTGAGATGGCCGACGACTCGAACCAGGTCAAGAACTTGGTCATCCGCGTTGAGGATGCGCGCATTCTCAACGACATGTACGTACTTTGCATGTGAGCAAAAGGAGCGCGGTGCGTGAGTGGTTGGCTGAGGCGTTTGTTTGTTTGTTGGTGTGGAGTAGGAGCCGCATGCGTCGATATTATTCAGAGCTCTTCACGCTCAACAACCAGTTGCTCGGCGAGTACACCAAGCGAAGCACAAACCACGAGGCGCTGCTCGAGGCTCTGAAAGACGTGAACGCGATGATTCAGCTGGCCGCGCGGCTTCGCTTTGGCACGGCAAAGTCGAACGTCGTCGCCGCGTGTCGAAAGGCGATCAAAAACAACAACATCCACGCGCTCTTTTACATCGTCAAGACGGGCAAGGAAGAGCATCAGTAGTTCAGCGAGTTAGTTCTATCGAGGATGCGGAATAAATTGATGTGTGCGGGAAGCGTGGCGACGATAGGCTCTGGCTAATACCTCGTCGCAATATGGATTCAGTTGTTGAATCGTCGTTTGCCGTGCGGAATACCGACCGCAGCGTACGCTTCCTCCACGTCGTTCTCTCTCTGTCGTTTTCGCATGCTCTGGGTGATCAAAGGAGACACATCGGACGGTGTCGCCAATGCACCCATCATGTCTTCATCAAAAGTGATCCGCCGAATGATCTTGGGTGTTCTACAAAAACAGTATAATCACCAACGTCAACAAACTTGAGCCGCACCATTCCGTCCAAGTCGTTCCGTACTTGTGACGGTTCTGCGGTGCCACGGGCGTTGAGATATCCGATGTCGAGGTAACGGCAGGAGGGGCGTGGGTAGCTGCGGGACGCGAGTGGAGTGGCGGCTTGGGGGACGGCACACGCCAGCTTTGGGATGCGAAGGCGTTGGGCTGCGTGCGTTGCGGCCGTGGCGACGGGCGCAGCACACTATCTGAGTGGAGCTGCGGCGCTTCGCTCCCAGTCGATCCCACCGTTACGGTTGAGCGACTAAGGCTGGAGCTGCTTCCAAAGCTATTGTGGAGAACAGCCGGTACACTGCCAGCCACGGAAAGTTGGGGTCCATCCGCCAACGAAGCATGATTGCCTCTTGCATATGCCTTTGCTGGGGACGGACTGCGTTCTTTTGTGGGTGTACGCTTCCAAAAAGGCTTGTGCTTGAGCTCCAAAGTGAACTTCGGGTTGCCACCGGGGAGAGCAGCAGGTGACAAACCGCTGGGCTGCGTTGAGCCGTTAAAGTGGCCAAGTGGCCGGCGAACATTCAACGTGATACCGTGTGGAACCACAGGCGATCCGGAGATGGCCGGCTGAGGCGCCTGGGCCACAGTCGTCGACGGCGCTGGCGCCATGCGCGCATAGTTGGGCAGTTGCCACGGGAAGGTGTCGTCGACTAGCGAGAACGGGTCTGACCGCACGGGCGGTTTTGGTAGCGCGGCGTCTTGGGGGCCCATGCTGGCCGTTGCAGTGCGCGGCGGTGATGGTACAGCTACTGCTGCTGCTGCCACTGCTGCGGGTGAGGGATTTCGCGAGAGCGGTTGTACCGTCTCGACGATCGGACTCTCTCGGGTCTTGGATTCGTCATCGAACGGTAGCCGCTGCCGCTGGGAAGTCGACTCGTCCAACGCACTGCGCGCCGTGCCAAAGCTCACGCGCTTCGTCGCACGGCGGCGCAACGCTGCAGCATCGCTCTCGTCGCCCTCTGTCTCGGTCTTGTCGCCTGGCATCTTGACGCGCCGCTTGGTCTTCTTCTTCTTCAACGGCTTCTTCTCTTTCGCCGCCTGGCGCCGCGCGTTGCTCTCGTCGGCCGCCGCATCATCGCTTTTCTCGGCGGCTATGCCCTCCTCTCCCCCCTGCACGTCGTCTTCTCCTCTCTCGAGCGCGCGGATCTTTCTCTCCAGCTCGCGGCGGCGGCGGCGGAAATGGTCTTCGGCCATGGGGCGGACGCGCGGCAACGCGAGTTGGCGTGGCCGTTGGAATGGCCAGCGCAGCCGCACGCGGCGGTCAAAGACGCGTGGCAGCACGACATCCAGCACCAGCAGCGCCATTCCGATGTAGAGACAGGCGCGGAAGCCCCACGTGGCCTCGTCCACGGGCAGCACGAGCATGATGATTGCCGATGCTTTCTTTCCCTTCTGTTTTCCTTTGAGGTTTTCCGCCGCAAGATGGGGGAAAGGGTTAACTTAGTGAGAGACCATTCACTTCTTTTGAACAGGGGAAACGTTTTTGGCGCGAGAATGTGGTCCACACCAATATGAGACCGCGTAGAACAAAATGATACTAACGCATTAAACCTAGAATCAAAGCGAGCAACACCACGAGTTACATTGACGTTTTGTCTTGAGATTGGCGAAATCGAGAGGAGAAAAGCAGTCGTGGTGATCGAGATAT
>JAADVC010000971.1:0-13705 GCA_023334575.1 Pythium volutum | reverse complement strand
GCCCCCCCCCCCAGCCCCCGCCACCACACGAGCCGACGATTTATCCTAGCTGTCCACACTGGGGAACGAGACCTTTCTTCTTCATTGACGTCGGTCTTGGTCGCCTTGCCCGTCACACCCAAGTGGCGATCGTACCGGATAAAGTGGACATGAAAATAAAGTAGTACGCCAGCGCCAAACCGCATGTATATATTCCTGCCCTTGCTTGGTCGAGAACGAGTCGAGCTAGGACTTCGTCTCGGCGGCCGTGTACCGATCCGAGTGGCACTCTGAGAACATCGCATTGGGTAGAGCCACGACAATGGCGTGAACCTATAGCCCAGAGTCCGAATGAGTTCGGCCAAGGTAATGTTGCCCGAGAACAACAGGAAAAAGCTGATCGAGATACCGGCGAGCGCACGGCCAATCCTGAACACGGAGCTCAGCAGCGTCATGTAGGTGCCGATCGCAAACTGGTAAACCACGAGGATCAACAAGTAGACCACGTACTTTTCGAAGGTCGGTGTGAGCCCGCTCCTAAAGTAGAAGAAGGTGCCCATCGTGAAGGCCACCGCCAAGTTGACGGGCACTTGTACGACACTTTCGACCGTTAGACGGCGGGCACGTCCTCACTATTTTAGAGCAGCCTATGCATGTCGGCCATGGTCCAGCAACTGGAATTCAAGCAAGTGGCTAGGCTTGATGGATTGATGGCGTTTCGAGTCCCAATGAAGACAACGATGTAGCGTGGGAAGGCTGGCTTGCCACCTTAGCAATGCCACGGGAGAAAACTGAAGAGTGAGCGGAGAGACTACTGTAGTCCTGCTCCTCGAGTCTCGGGAGATCGGTGGTGTCATTGTGTGATTGTCGAGCGTAGAAGAAGAAGAAGAAGCGGCCCACAACCAGTACAGGCAAAAAGAGACGTAGTCGCAGAGAGTCTCCTTGGGCCTCGTACAGTGTACCAGCAGTAGACTCTCCTTACAAGTCGTCCATTCTCCCAAAGAAGGGAGATCCACTTGCTTCTGAAGAGAGAGAGATAGGGCGGTGAAGTACAGTTATAGGATTCCCGTGGAAGCATGCTGGCCCCAACGCCCCGGAAGCTCCCACTGGGAGGAAGATTGGGAATCGTGGTCCGGTGGAGATGGCCCGCGGGCCAGCACGAACAGCGGATCCAGTGAGTCAAGCTGGCTCGAGCTTTCTCTCGTGAGCTGCCATTGCACACTGGCAAACATGCATGTCGAAGTGAATTTTCATGTTTCCCGACACGATTGAGCGCCCCCGTTTCGTTCTTTGAGGTCCCGACGTGGCGCAGGCTCAGCAAGCTACCGGACAAATACGTCTAAGGAGCCTCACGCGAGTTGGCGGCCACCTCGGATGCCGAGATGGTTGGGATGCTGCGCCGTCCGTTTCCAGGCTGTGGACACCGTATCCAGTAACCTATACAAACGTCCTGTTAGAAGCCACAGTGGAGAGGGCGGCTCCCAAGCCGTGTCGGTTGCATTTGACGTTGCGCGGGGCGGGGACAAAACTGTTTGCCATTCGTATGTACGTTTAAAGTAGAGTAGAATACCTGGAACAGTCTTCAGTCTTCGGCGAGCCGCCTGGGATCGTCATGGGCCAACTGTATGCCTTGATTTTGCTAGTACTGCCGCAGTGGCGCCGGGTGTGTCAATCAGCGACCCAGGGCAGGCTGATGAATTCATGCAGGGCTCAGCATTTGAATGCCAGATCCAATGACGAGTCACGGATACAAATCTGCTCATAGCCTGCTGTATTCCTCCGGAGGAGCAAGAAGTACTGCAGCGCACGCGACAGAACTAGGTAGGTAGTATCAATCCGTCAACTGGCCTCACGCTTGTGGAAAAGAGAAAGCGTGGTCTCTACACGTGTCAAAGCGTGTTAACTTCACGCAGTGCGTTCGTTTGTTGTTCTTGATCTTCAGTCCATGGCGGCTCCAGTCCATGGTCGCCATGAAATATGTCGCAGCTATTGCGGCATACACATACTGTATTCGTTGTCTTGATAGCGTCGACGACGCCAACATATCGGATACTGCTTCTATGTATGTGACATACTGTGACATACATAGAAGCCGTATCCGATACGTTGGCGTCGTCGACGCTATCAAGACAAGACATGGGTGCCACTTGTCTGAAGCGAGCGCGATCCAGAAAGGAGGGGTACGTTGAGTAGAGTGTACCCCGAGCGTGATACAGTACACCACTGCAACATCGACGGTATTCCGTACTGGTCCTTCAACACGTGACAACGTTTGCAATGTGGATTAGGGTAAGAGGAGGACCTTCATTCCTGTTCAACGTCTCAAGTTCTCGTGCTGGTCCGATTTCATAAAGTGCACGTGCTCAAGCTTGTCGGCCACCACTGACCTCTTGGCCTCAAAATCGTGGTCTGGTACTGTACTGCAGAGAAAGCGGTCGAGTCATCTCCAAAACGAAATCAAAGCGGCTAGGTCGTCCCTCCTTTTATGCGTAAACTTGTGCCTTCAAGTTGAAGCTCTGGCTTCAAGGCAGCCGCAGTGCAAGTCTAATAAATCGGTACGCTCGAGTAGCCAATCAGTAGTCGTCATTAATCCTATTGTCTTCTGATTGGCTGCACGTCGACTCCTGGTCGCTTCCTGAATTGTTGGAAATCTTCTCCAACGGCGTGGAACACGTGGTGTAGGCAACCAATCATCCACAATGATACAGTGTGTGTATTACTACGTAGTAATACAGTATCCACATCCACACAAAGGTGATCTGCGCTGTGTAGGGATCATCTGGCTCTCATATCGAGATTCCTTCTTACTGTACTGGAACATCCACCCTCTAGTGAATGAAGTACGCAAAGGAAAGGGCGTCCGTCCGCGATTGTGAAACATGATCATGCCCTCATTCGTCGGTAGGCCGCCAATAGAGCGTGAACTGCGTGGTGGATTGGGAGTAACAGTAATGTTACAGTACAGTATGCCGCTATGGATCTACAGAACAGCAGCCCTTGGCAATGGCCCCTTCAAAGGAGCAAAGAGCCCTTCAAGGGCCCCTCCCTTGTCAACATTACGCGCATTTGAACTGTAACATAGACTATACTATCCATACAAATGGACTTGTAATGGTCCGTGTGCATAGAGTGGTCGGATCCGACTATTCGACCCTCACGAAGACCCGAATCTGGTGCCAGCTGGTTGGAGAGATGGCAGAAAAGACGGGCTCGCTATGGATACATGAGAAAGAGACAAAATTCGGCTGGGTGGATCATCCCTCCCAGCAAGGTTACTGAGTATCCTTCCGTATAACCTTTGCGAGTTGCCGAAGTATACTGGTTACTGCAGTATACTGCCTCTTCAAACGTAACCCTCCTCAGGGTACATGGCACACGTCACAGATGATACCAGCAGTCGGAAACTCAGTCTCAAAAGATGGACGCAAATATCTGCTGCACGGCGCGCTTCTCCTCTTTCGCACAGGTCTTGAACTCGGCGCCGAGTTCGTGCACTTGAAATTTAAAAGGCTCGTCGTCTCCACTGCACATGGCGATGGACGGACGTGACGTCTGCATCCGCTCACTCCTACGTGTCACCGTCAACATCCCGTTAGAAACACACGCTTGCATACCCTCATCTCCCCACTCAATGATAACCCACGAGAGACTGATGGGGTACGCAGCGGTGGCCCCCATCCCAGTGCAAGCCGTGAGCTGATGCTCGAACGCTGGTGCATGGCGCTGCACCGTGAGGTCCCACACGTGGACGAGCCCGTGGCTGTACGACGCAAAGAAGACGGACGGCCGTGACGGCGACCACTGCAGCGCCACGACGCTCTGGTCGTACTCGACCTCTTCCCACGTGGCCACGGCGGCCGTCAGTCCGACGTCAAACAGGCATATACATCCGTCTTCATAGCCGACGAGGAAAGAATCGGATTCGAACGGATGGAACGCAATGGTCGTGACGGCAATGCCGACAGGTACAGGTGCGGCCACCGCGTTGGCGCGTTCACGGCGGTAGCACTCGACCGGCAGTTGCGACCCCGAATTCTTGTGCGAGTGCTTTGCTGGCGTCGCTGTGACGTCCTGTTGGAATCGATTCGTGCGCAGCACCAGACCCGTGGTCGTACCAATGAGGCACTGGTTCGGGTCTTGTGGTAAAAAGTGGAGCACGGTCGCGACTGGACCGACATGGACCTCAGCCGCGAGCGCGGCTTCGACCGTCTTCTTGCGCATGCTATTGCCAAAGCTGCCGCGTCGACTGGTCGTAGTATTCACCCCCACGGCGTCTCGGTCCATGTTGCGTGCGTGGACGAGCTCGGCGAGACACTGTGGGTCGCGACGCACGAGTGCACGCAGCGCCGGCCGCGTGAGCACGAGGTACTGGAGCTGCGTGTCAATCACGACGCTCACGACTAATCTGATATGGCCGCCGATTGCGAGACACTTGTCGTGGACCATCGTGTCGGCGTCGCGCACGTTCGCATAGTCGACCATGCTCCACAGCACAAGCAGGCCTCGATCGTCCAGTGATCCGAATTGGAACATTCCACTAGATCCCTGCGCCATGCCTCGTCGTTCAATGACATCGATCGACACGATGGGCGACTGGTGGCTGCCCTCGATGGACCGCGAGTCGGCGCCGCAGGTCGAATAAGTTGGAGAGTAGAGATCGAGACAGTGCTGCGATGAGTAGGTTCGTCCCGCGAGCGTGAGCCGACTGCGTAAATCCCAGACATTGACACTGCCGTCCTGCGTGCCGGCGAGCACGATCAGATCCCGCGTGGGGCTGAGCCGACTTGCGGTCACGACGTCCTCGCACTGAAGCTCGTACAGCGCCTGCGAGAGCTGGTTCATGTCCCACACGCACGCGATCGATTTCGTGGCGATCGTATCGCCTGGTGACTCGCCTGGCGTGTGGTCTCCGCTTGGCGGTTCTTTCGAGACGGCAAGAGGCGAGTGCCAGGTGATTAAAAGGTTGGACATGGCCGGTGAGAACTGGAGCGTCGTCAGTGATCGTCCTCTGAGTAGGCTCTCTAGTCCTGGCTGGCCAAACTGCTTGGTTGGGAAGAGCTGACAGCGCGAAAGCGATGACGCTGGCGAGAGCTGCACAGCCGCTACACCGCGTACATCGTCCTGCACTTGCTGCAGCTCGTAGGCTTGGATATTGTCGTGGATGAGTTGCTCACAGACTTGCGACGACTGCTCGAGAAACGTCAGGAACCGCACGGACGAGACCGTCGCGGCCGCGTCCTCTTCTTCTTCATCATCTTCCTCCTCGTCCGTGTCGCCTGCCTCGCTCTGGTTGTTATTGTTCTCGCCACGGTCGCCGCGGCGCTTGCCTCGTGCCGCGAGCCGCGTCGTGGTGCCAACGTCGTCCATGCCCACATCGTCTGGAAAATGCATGCTGCGATCCACTAGTTCAGGCAAGCGCGTCTGTGTCGCCGTACTCTTGTCGTCGTCCTTGGTCTGGACCGCGACCTGGCGCACGTTGCCGCGACGCAGCTGTGCCAAGTACATGTCGACCTCGGCCAGCGGCGCCTGCACAAACACGTTGAATTTCTCGACGTCCAGGCGGCGCGCCTCGCGAATCTCCTTGGCACGCTTGGCACGCGGATCCAGCGACTGCTTAAGCCCAGCGATCGACGCTGCGATCGACGTGGCCGGCGACGACTGCTTTTTCGACTCGGCCTTTTCTAGTGGCGGCTTCGCGTCTGGCGCTTTGCTGCCGGCCTTGGACGACGCGAGCTCCTTGCTTTCAGCTTTTTGCGCCTCTTGGATACGCTTGAGTTCCGTGCTGTTCACTGCCGCGTCAGTCGGCGGCACCGCCTTGGTCTTTGGCAATGGCTTGACTGCCGTCGGCTTGGCGCGTGCCGTCGTGGGCGGCGCATCGTCACTTTCAAAGTCGTCGCCATAGTCTTCAAACGCGTCGTCGCCGTACGCTCCGTCGTCTTCTTCCTCGTCGTGGACCACGTCGGCATTGGCGTTGAGCCGCGCCTGGTCTTGCTGACGGCGCCGCTCGCGCTCGCGCTGCTCGTCGCGGCGACGCGCCTCGTCCAGCGCCTGCCGCGTCAGCTCGTCGCGCTTGCGCTGCTCGTCCAGGTCGCGTGCGCGCTGCTTCTTGGCCTCTCGCTTGGCGCGTTCCTTCTCGGCATCGACGTCGCTCTTGGCCGCGGCCGCGACTACGGGCGGACCGTCTATCGCCGACGGCAGCGACGGTCCCGGCGCCACCGCTGCGTCGAGAATCGACGTGCGTTTCTTTGCGGGTTTCTTCACCGCTTCTCCCGATGCCGCTTCGCTTCCTTTCGAATCGGCAATCGCGAGACGCGGCATAGCATGGAGTGCTGGCATCGGTGAGTGGGGCGTCACGGGCACGGCTGCCGACGAGAGCTGCGAGACGGCGGGCGACGCCGGTGCGATAGTCGATGGCGAGCCGGCATCGACGGCTGAGCGTTTGCTGGACGCCTTCTTGCTGGCTTTTCTCGGTCCCGTACCGTCGACGGCAAGCGGTGGCGGGCCCTTGGGCTCGGCGCTTGGTGTCGACATGAGAATAAGTAAGGATATGTGGATTTGGATCCAATGTTGGGATCTTGAAAGGTCGTGACGAGGCACCGAGCCGTCATTGGTGGAAAAAGAGACCAGAGCATGTACTTAGTATTTGTATGCAAATGCAAAAAAAAAATGACTCGCTACCACTACATGGGGACAAGACAACCTCAAATGGCCGCGGGCGCTGGCTTGGCGGCAGCGTCGTCATTAAAGTCCTGTGGCTCCGAGTGGAGCGGCGAGCGAAGATCGTGGTGGTCAGTACTGTTCGTCGAGGCCTCGAGATCACTGGCACGGTCGGCGTGTGCCGCCGCGACAAGCTGGCTGAACCACGCGAGACAGGCCATGCTGATGAGACAGAGCACAATGTTGATCCAGAAGACGGGCGTCATGGTCGGGATCGCGGCCGGCAGCAGCGGCAAGATGATGCGCGACACTGAGGCCGCCGAGCCCAGCAGCCCCATGAGTGTTCCTTGCGGACGCCCACCGAGCAGTTTGGAAAACGCCGCGAGCACGACCGCAGTCGTGATGGGACAGCCAATGCTCCACACAAAAAGCTCGGCCGTGAGCAGACGCGGGAACGACAGGGACGCCGGTGCGATGACCAGCAATACATTACCCAGCGTCAACATGAAGAAACCGGTTTGCACCCAGTGTACGTCCGTGAGCGAGTGGCGCCAGTGCTCAATGGAAAAGTACGAGACCAAGCCCAGCACGCCGAGGTAAAACTGGAAATTCGAGGCCGTGACGACCGCATCTAAACTGGTCGGATCGCTTCCGGTGACCCGCAAGAAGAGCGGAATGTTGACGGTCTCAAAGACCGACAAGATGCCGCGCGCGTTAAAGTTAAGAAAGATAAAGACGGCCGCACCGGCCTTGACAATGTGGTCGGGCAGCGTGGTCGGATCGCTCAGTGCGTTGTGGGCGTCGGCGTCACTACGCGGCGACTCGGGCGGACCGTCATGGCGCGACACGTCGTCGTCAAAGATTAAGACCATCGAGACGATCGTGAGCACGTTGAGCACGACGAGGATCATACCGGGGCACGTAAACTTGTTGAGCGGCAGGCCCAGCACGACCGTGTCGACACCGGCGACGAGCGAGCCCAGCCCGGGTGTGAGTGCGTACCCGAGAAAGACGACGGCCGCGAGGATCGTGAGGTACTTGAGACGCTGGTGCACAGTCGTCATGGCCGCGACATTGGCGCGGCACACGCTGCGGTTGCCGGCGCCAAAGCCCACGACGAAGCGGCTCACGGCCAGCACAGTGAGACTGTTGGCGACCTGCACGTCCGCGAGCAAGTAGATGAGATTGCCCACGAGGCAAATGGCCGACGACACAATGTAGACAATCTTGAACGAGTAGTGGTCGCACATCCAGCCAAACACGGTCGACGAGATGAGCCGTCCGACCGAGAAAATGGACGTGAGCAGCCCCATGAACGCGAGGTCGCCGCCGAGCGACGTCGTGTAGAGAAACAGCGTCGGCAATACGACGCCACGCGACGACTCGGCCGCGAACTCGACAAAGTTGATGAGCACCATGTTGACGAGCCAGCGCGTCGTGCGGCGCGTGCTGCGTGGACTTGGCTCACAGTTGCTGGGCACCAGCATGGGCGTCGACTCGTCGACGTGGAGCTTGTCCTTGACAGCGTGCGTGGGCGTCTCGGCGGCCGCTGGGCCAGAGCGCTTCGACGACGACGAGCCATACGTTGGGGTGGATGTCGCGCCCATGGTCTGTGAATGGATCTTGAGTGTGTGGGAGCGAGGCTTGGGCGGGAGATGGTGTGTTGGTGAATGAATGAGAATGGAGGAGGAGGAGGAGGAAGGCAAGAGCGGCGAGCCGACCCTAGACGAGAGGGGGGAGGGAGGAGAGAGAAGGGGAGGGGAGGGCTGACCTCCACAGAGACAGAGATGACTTCAGCTGCATTCTGATTGCGCGAAAAAATGTCGCGAAGGCGCCGCTCTTCTCCATACTTTGGGATTGTTTCCGTGACCCAACTGGCTGATGATCGCGTGGCTCGTTTTGGTCCGTTGGCCAAGATGCGGGACCAGTACAAGCACCGTGAGCGAGGGAGTGGGGCATCTGACAAATCCAGATTTTGTGCCACCATAGAACTTCTATGATAGAAGCCATAGTTCGCTAGTGGACAAACACTAGTCGAGCCAATCGTTAAATCGGGCCAATCACAAGGCGAGAAAATGGGTGCAGATTTTTTTCCCGATAGCGGACCAGTACGACGATCGCTGGAACAATTCCAGGATTTGGTCAGTGGGAATCTTCTACGTCGAAGGACCGTACTGCAGTAGGGAAATCTGAACGAATATGCCTGCTATCTCTGTGCAGTCGGTTTAAACCAACACTACACCGTAGTGTACGGCGCAATGCTGCCCTATGGGTATCGCACTTCATCTGCACCCTTTCTCACTTCAGCTGGAATTGGCAAGGAGAGTGCAACCAACTTGACTGCCCGGCTGTTTCCAACATAGTTCTGCCTTTCTGAATGGGTACGGAACCACTTTCGTTCGCGTTCGTTCGTTGCTCTTCCTCTTCTCGTCCAGATACTTCGAGTATGTCCAAGGATGCTTGAGAATGGTAGCAACACAAGAGATGGGCAATGAATGCGAGACCCCTGCGCTTTGCCACCTATAGCTTCAGTGGACTCGCCATGGACGAGGCGCGCGCTGCTCAAGCTTATCACGCCGAAGTCCATCTTCAATCGACTTCACGGACATTTCCTTCGTGGGGGATGTCCTAAACCTAAGGCTAACCACAAGGTCTTCGTCAGTCCAAGAGTCAATGCACATGGTCCTGTTTCAAGAAGTCCAACCGTACTGTACGAGGCTTCCACTTTCCAAAGCTGCGCACCCAGTACGGGGCTCACGCAAAAAAGCGTGGAAGCCTTGCAAACGAAAAACAGGCCGAATACAGTCACAACCCTTTGTATGGTACAGTATTCCCTGGCATTAGCGCAAGAGAAGAATTTATCGATATAGAGGGGGGATCAGTAAGAAGTAGACGCTAGTGTTGTTTTCGAAACGCCGAGTTCCGAACTTTTGGGATTTCGAAACAGTTTGAAACATTCCGGAATGGTCCGAAATGGTCCGAAATGTGAGGTGGTCAGAGCTTTCTTAATATAGTGGATTTGCCTATCAACCGTTGATAGGCGCCGTTGATAATCAACGGCGCCATTGACAACGGCGGCCCCAGAAAAGCGAGTCTCCCTCGCTGTCCATCTTCTCGCGACCGCACAGTCTTTCGCTCACGCATTGACCACGCTTACGCAGCAGCAATGGCGGGCGACGCTGATCTGTTGATGAGCCTGGGAAGCCCCAGCCCTCCTGCGTGCACCTCGATTCGTCGCTCGTCACCGCGTCGTCCATCCGCCGCATCCCAACAATCGGACCCGTCGGCGTCCACCACGCAGGAGAGGCTCGTCGCCGCGCCGCCGTCGCGACCGCGAAAAAAAGCGAAAGCTGGGCGACACCGAAACGCCGTCTGGGATTACTACGACAGCGATCACGAGGATGGCGCTATTCGTGCGAAGTGCAAGCTCTGCATGGAACTGATCAACAACCCGAAGCCGTCGATAAACCTACGGCCGCATCTGCTTTCGGACTGCCCGAAAGCCACGGCTGCAGTTCGTGCAGCTGTGCGAGAGTCGAGTGAATTCTCGGTGCCAATCAGCAGCGACTTGCGTGCGGCAACGACAGCTACTGCTGAGAGCGGCGCGACGGGTCAACTAACTCATGCTGTATTCCAAATGGCTGTCGCCCAGTTCGTGTACTCGTGTGCCCTCCCACACGTCATTGTTGAGTCGCTCGCGTTCAAGGACTTTATCGCAATGATTTCTCCGGGCATGAAACTTCCGTCGCGGCAGCGCCTCAGCGAGGACTTGTTGGAATTGACCAAGGACCGAGTGCGAGAACAAGTGAAGGCCCTGATCTGTCAGCGCTAGTACGTCTCTATCGTTACGGACGGGTGGACGGACACCAACGGCGCAAATATTATCAACTTCATGGTCGTCGCGCCGGAGATGCCTTCACTGTTCTGGTCGTCATGGGCAACACATTCGGAGGAGCACACTGCCAAGTATTTTGCTAAGGAGATGGAGCGCGTGATCGACAATATCGAGACGCAAACGACTGCAATCGTCACAGCCATTGTTACGGACAACGCATCCGTCATGAGAAAGGCGTGGAAGGATTTGATTGAACGACGTCCGCACATCATTGGTGGCGGCTGTGCGGCCCACGTCTTGAACCTGCTCATGGGCGATATCTGCAAGGACTCGGCGATCTCTGAGGCGCGCGCCAAGTCTCTCGCTATCATTCGATTTGTTCGTGACCATGTTGGTCTGCTTGAACAGTTCAAGGCCAAACAAAAAGAGGTCCGTCGGGACGGAGACGAAGCTCCTGGTCTGGTGCTTCCCGTGCCGACGCGTTGGTACTCTCTCCATTCTTCCCTGCGTAGCGTGCTTTTGTGTCGCAACATCATTGCCGGTCTCTTCGGTAATGGAAGCACCAGCTTCTTGAAGCGGTACCGGAAGAAGGCGTCCACAGAGAAGAAACTCGGCCACGTCAAAGCCGTTGTCAATGATGAGTAGTTTTGGGGAAACTTGTCGGTATGCGTCTACTAGACGCATACCGTGGGGACACACACCAGTGAATGTACTCAATTTGTATCATCTAGAAGAACGTCTCTCGCAATTTTCCTAAGATCTCGTCTTTGAAACGACGACGATTCGGCTGGAGGGGCTGCCGACTCGGTGTAGCCATGCACACCTGTTCGTCATTTAGAATACCTGACTTTTTCCAGCAGTTGGCGATCGACATTTCATCGACATCCTCCCAAGCCTTAGCACACCACTCAAATGCTGACAAACGATCGTTTTTGTATGGCTTCGCATCGCCATGGTGCGCTTTCACGATCGCCGTGACTTGCTTCCACAGCTTCACGCGCGACTTGAGTGCGTGTATTACGCCTTGGTCCATAGGCTGCAAGACTGAAGTTGTGTTCTTGGGTAGCATCTCCACACGCACGTGGCTGAGCTCCATCTTTTTGTGGGAGGATACATTGTCGACAAAGAGCAAAATGTGACGGTCTTGAGCGGCCATCTTTTCGTTTAGAGCGACCAGCCACTCTTCAAAGACAACTTGCGTCATCCAGCCCTTCTTGCTCGACTTGTACTCGACACCAAACTCGGCTTCGACGTTGTGCCCTTGAAGAACTCGGGGTTGCTTGGCCGTGCCGAGAAACATAAGAGGGAGTTTTTTTCCGTCCCATTGGCGTTGGTGGCAACGCACAGTGTGATTCTTGCTTTGTCTTGCTTCACGCCAGCGCTCAGCATCACACAGATAGACCCGTTCGGTGTCAACCGGTAGTAAAATGCCGTCTCGTCCATATTAAAGACGTCTCGAGCAACATAGGGGCGACATATCTCCTGCATGAGCCGTCGGCCTTCATCAATCTGCTCTTGTGTCACAGACCGAGCTTCGCCGTGCCAAAACTTGTGGCTGAGGTTGTGGCGGCGTTGGAAAGCGCGCAACCAGCCTTTGGAGAATGACGGGCGGCTCTCGATGGGGACGCCAGCAATCTCAGCAGCCGTCATCCCCGCGACACGGATGATGTCGCCGCACAGTGACACGTTCTGCGCGACGCGAGCCGCAATCCAGACGAGCAAAGCAATGTCGATCTTCATAAGGTCCTCCTTGTAACGACGCTTGGCCTGGTAAAATCTTGGGTCCACGTCGACGGGGCGGCCACGCTTGAGGACGCCTTTCACACCCGAGATCGAGAGGGCCGGTGCCAAAAGGAACTCTTCTGTCGCCCATTTCGCAACTTCCTTGAGTGTAGCGTTCACGTTCAGTTCTTTGTACGCGCATATTGCGACTTGTTGCCCGATGGTAGTGCGGGCGCGTTGCATCGGTCGCAGAGATCGCAAGAGAGCCTTCCTGGAGACCATTGTTGTGGTGGGAATATTGTGGAGTGACTGATTGATCATGACACAAGCTGCCCATTCGAGATGACCCAAGAAGAAACGTCGCCATTGGTAGGACTCATGGCCCTCAACAACACGATAAGCTCGCCATATCCTTCCCTCTCTGGTGAGGCATTGCCCGCCAATCATCACCAAGAATTTTTCCTTTTGACCAATCAGAACCGACTTGGGCCGGCCGACGGTCATGGGCATCTTTTGGAATCTTTGTGAATCCATTGTGCGGGAAGATCGGCAAATCAGACAACCATAATTCAGTAGACTGTGTACTTGTGCTGTTGCAAGGGCACATCACCTTGGTCAATCAGTTCTGAAAGGGTTGTGCTGTGGGGGGTTTCGCTATTGCCAGGGAATACTGTACACATTGGTCCACCGAAATTGATGATTTTCATATACGAAATATCGAGAATTGGAGCATTTTTTGTCACTAAATAACCAAATAATGAAGGCTATTCAACTGTTGTCACCGTGCACGTCACCGATAATATGATTGGATCAAATTAGAGTGGGGTTACTTGGTTACATTGTGATGGTTACGCGACGTTTCGAGAACAAATTGAAAGTGCAAATCTCACAGCGATGGAGCTCGACGACTTCCACGATGATCTCGATGGAGACGGCGTGGAGCTCGTGGATGCCGCCGATAGCGTCCGTGGTCCGCGGAGTGAGCAGCAACTGTCTTCGTCCAGAAAACACTTCAACAAATTTCTGGCGATCCACTACGGGACAAGGACAATGGACACAGCACCACACGATTTCATCACGGCGCGGGTGGTTGGCCAGTTCGACGGGCATTTGTTTGTGAGCGTCGACAAGCTGAAGACGACGCAGTCGTATCTAAGCCAGGTCAAAACGTTTTTCATGACAAAGTGGGCACAGACTCCAGAGTGGTCACTGCATCCGCACAACTCGACCGAAGATTGGTACAAGAAACCGCGAGCAGGCATGAAAGGCGCGTGAACGAGCAGTCGGTCAAAATGGACCAAATGCAGAGTTCCATTGAAAGTCTCGTCAAGATCAATACGTCGATGCTTAGCTTGCTGCAACAGCGACTTCCTATAGTACACACCAAGCCCAGCCATCCATTTCTTCTACCAGCGCCCGAGTCGATCAGCGCAGCGGCCACGCGTTCCGTGGTGAATAGCTCCCAACTCCCACCGTCGCTCACAAACTACCGGGCAAGCACTGTGTTTGCTG
>JAADVC010000970.1:0-13711 GCA_023334575.1 Pythium volutum | reverse complement strand
TCCATCGCCTTCTGAAAGACTCGCTCAAGACATTGCGCGTATCCCAAGGCTCCCCAGACTGGCGCGTCTATGTCGACTACGTCAGTGCCATTGTGGAAGACGGGCTTCTGAAGGTGATCCTCCAGAGCCTCACGCATCTGCGCGACCAGCTCGACCCGACGCGCATCGAGAGGGACGACGTGTCCGCGTTGCTCGAAGTCGAGCTGGATTTGTACGGCAAAGAGATTGTGTATTTTCCGGGGATCCCCGCGAATGCGACCAAGAGTGGGTTGCGAGACGTGCTCATGACACGCGTCGAGGCCATCTTGCATTGTGCGACCGTGTTCAAGCGTCTCGACAGCTCTGAGGGATCGTACCTAAAGGAGATGCGGGAAAACGTCCACGTGCTGCAAACGGTTGCCGATATCTCGCGCTTTCTCGACCAGAACGAAGTCGCGACAGCCGCGTTCCGCGCCGAGCTCACGAAGTATGAGTACCTGTGGACGACCGACCTGCCGCAAATGTTGATGGAGTTTTTGGCGACAGCGTGGTCGATAACGCCAACGCTGGGCACGACCAGCGACGAAAGCGACGCTCCGACGCATCCATTCCAGTATGCCGACCACTATCCAACGGTGCAGTCGGTCGCGTTGAATGTCACGAAAGCGTCAAACGCTGCCGCCCGGAAAACGAGTACTACGGTTGTCGTCTCGTCGCCCCCCTCGTTGTTGCCACCGATGCCGGCGCAGCTCTTGGTGCTGCCCAAGTTTGAGGACAAGATCCACTATTTCCTGGCGCTTCAGAACGAAATCGCAGAGTCCAAGCACGCCACCGATGTGGGTTTTGTGCGGGTCAACTCGCTGCCGATCAAGCAAGCGCTCTCGACCTGGGTCACCAAGTGGATTTATATGTTTACGCAGTATCTCCACGACCGTGTCGTGAATCAGCTCGTGTGGCTCGACCAGTTTATGGCGCGCGTTCACGGTGGTCTTGATCATGAGATTGAGGACGGCCACGCGGACCACAAGCCCGACAGCAGTACGTCATCGGAGAAAGGAGCACTGATGGCATGCATGCATCACATTCGCGACGTGCGTCGAATCATGCGAGAGGACGTGCTCGTGAATTTCGCGCCGCTGAAAGAGATTGTCGGCGTACTCAAGCAGAACGGCATCGCACTTGAGATGTCGTACGTCGGCAAGGAGACGGTGCTCGCCTTTCTCGAGCAGGCGCCACTGCGCTGGGAAAACATGGTCAACAAGACGTTCAAGAAGAAAGAATTGATCCAGCCACTTCAAAGCCAAATGGTGGAAAGCATTCGTGCCCAGATTGGTGACTTTTACCGTCAACTTCAAGCGCTCAAAGCCGCGTTCCACACCACCGCGCCGTTCTCGAGTGGCACGTCACTTCCTGATGCCTACGAGCAATTGGACGCGTACGATTCCAAGCTCCAGGGGTTTGAGAAGGTGGCTGCTCGCTTGGTGGAGTTGGAGGACATGTTTGAGCTCGCGCCAAGCAAGAACGACATTCTTGCGTCGCTACGTAGAGATCTTACGCTGCTCAAACACGTGTGGGATTTCGTCTCGCTCCAAGATGCCGTGTACGCACAGTGGCAGCGCATGCGGTGGCACACACTCGACTCGGACGCGTTGCTTGCTCAAGCCGACGATCTGGAGCGCTCGCGCGTGAAGCAGTTTCCGTCGCATCGCGTCAAAGAGTGGCCAATCTACCAACTGTTGGCCGAGAAATTGCAGCAAATGGTTGTGGTCGTGCCGCTGGTCAAAAACTTGAAGTCACCGGCCATGCGCGAGCGCCACTGGAAACATTTAATGGTACTGACGCGCAGGCACTTTGATCTCGCGTCCGTGCCTCCATCAAGCAACAACCGAGCGACGCAGCAAGCCAGCTCTTCGCAGTTGAGATTCGAAGAAGTGTTGCACCTAGAGTTGCATCGGTTCGTGAACGAGGTCAACGAACTGGTCGAAGTTGCAAGCCGCGAGTTCAAGATTGAGCAGCAGCTGGGGGCGATCGAAGCGGCGTGGAGTGGGTTTTCGCTAGAGTTCGTGTCGTACACATCGTCTGCTGCCGCTTCGAAAAGCCACACCAGCACCGACAAGACCGTAAAGCCGAATCGTAGTCGTGAGGAGGAAGATGAGGACGAAGTTGGATCCTCCGCACCCACTTTAACGACCGCTGGCGGTGGCGGCGACCTCCAGATTTTGAAGCCACCGAATGCCATCATCGAATGCCTTGAAGACCACCAGCTGCAGCTGCAGACCATGGCGTCTATGGGCAAGTTCGTCGCCTACTTCAAAGACAAGGTCTTTGAGTGGCAGCTGCGGCTCGGGAACGTCGACGTCGTGCTCAAGCTGTGGATCACGCTGCAGCGGCAGTGGTGCTCGCTCGAGTCCATCTTTATGAGTTCCGCGGGTGATATCCAGAGTCAATTACCGCAGGAATTTAAGCGCTTCCAGCACGTGGACGAGGAGATGAGGGAGCTCTTGCACGACGCTGTGCTGTTCCCACATGTGCTTGTGGCGTGCTGTCAGCGCGACGGGCGAGAACACGTGCTGAAGGACCTCCACGGCGAGCTGGAGATCTGCCAAAAGGCGTTGAATCAGTATCTCGATGCCAAGAAAGACGTCTTTGCTCGGTTCTATTTCGTCTCGAACGCGTCGCTGCTGGAGATCTTGTCGAACGGAAACGCCCCGCCCAAGTTGCAGCCCCACATTGGCAACTGCTTTGACGGCATCCAGTCGTTTGAATTCGAAATAGTGGCGACCAAGTCGTCAAGTGAACGACGCAGCAGCAGTCACAGCACCTCGCCAGTGTCGATGGAGCCGCGCTACCTCGTGCTGTCGATGATGTCAAAAGAAGGTGAAGTCGTGCGGTTCCCAGACTCGCACTTGATCCATGGCGCGGTCGAGAACTGGTTCAGCGACCTCGTGCGCGTGATGCAAGCCACACTGCGTGGCGCGCTAGCGATCGCATTAGAGGCCAGTGCCCTCTGGGGTCTCGACCAGGCACGGCATGCGTGGGTGTTTGACTACGCCGCGCAAGTGGCGCTGCTCGCGAGTCAGATTGTGTGGACCGAAGAGGTCGAGGCCGCGCTGGAAGAAGTCGAGAACGGCACGGAAGATGCGTTGAAAAAGTATGTCGATGTGTCGACCGTGCGGCTGGAAGAGCTCATTAAGCTGGTCCAGAGCAGTTCGCTGACGCCTTTGGACCGCACCAAGATAATCACGCTGATTACCATCGATGTGCACGCGCGTGACGTTGTCCAGTCATTGATTGCCAAGAAAGTGAGCAGTGCGTTGGAGTTCCCGTGGCAATCGCAGCTGCGGTGCTACGCGCCTGGCAGTAGCAGTAACAGCAGTGGTTCTACTTCTGCTGTGGATGGCGCGAGAAAGAAGAGCGATGCCGTGATCAAGATCTGCGACTTTCGTACGTTCTACAGCTACGAGTACACGGGCAACTGCGGGCGTCTCGTGATCACGCCGCTCACGGATCGATGCTACGTTACACTTACCACCGCACTTCGTTTGTGCCTCGGTGGCGCGCCAGCGGGTCCCGCCGGCACCGGCAAAACCGAGACGACCAAAGACCTCGCGCGCGGCATGGGGCTGCCGTGCTACGTGTTCAACTGCAGCGACCAAATGAACTACAAGACTATGGCCGACGTCTTCAAGGGGCTTGCGCAGACCGGTGCCTGGGGTTGCTTTGACGAGTTCAACCGCATCTCGGTTGAAGTGCTGTCGGTTGTGGCGACACAGGTCAAGACGGTTCTGGACGCGCTGGTTCCACTAGCCGCGACGATGCACCGCGTCGTCTCTGCATGCAGTAGAGGAGGAAGCAGCGACGCCAACGCAGCAGACTCTGGTGGCGGTAATACCTCGTCGGCGGCAGCTGCGGCTGCGCAGGCTCAACTCCTCGCTTCGAGTGCGTCGCTCCCGCTCACGGGGTCGTGTGATTTCTTCGGCAAGGCGATTACTTTGAGCCCGACGGTCGGGCTGTTCATCACAATGAACCCTGGCTATGCAGGCCGCGCCGAGTTGCCGGAGAACCTGAAGGCGCTCTTCCGATCGTGTGCAATGATCAAGCCCGACTTGCAGCCTATCTGCGAGAACATGCTCATGGCCGAAGGCTTTCTAAAGGCGCGCGTACTCTCGGTCAAATTTGTGGCGCTTTATGACCTCAGCAGCGAGTTGCTCTCCAAGCAGACACATTATGACTGGGGCTTACGCGCTGTCAAATCGGTGCTGTTGGTGGCTGGGTCGCTGCTGCGTCGTGCCGGGGGCGCCGACGCCAGTGAAGACAAAGTGCTGATGCAAGTGCTCCGTGACTTTAACACGCCTCGGCTCTTGCCCGCCGACTACCCCGTCTTTCTCAGTCTCTTGAACGACTTGTTTCCGGGTCAGACACTGCCGCGCATGGCCAACGACTCGCTCCGGGACGCGTGCGTCGCGGTGTGCTCGTCGCAAAAGCTGCAACCCGAGGACGGCTATGTCAAGAAAGTGCTCGAGCTGGAGGACGTGCTCCGCGTCCGCCACAGCGTCATGCTCATTGGTCCGGCCGGGTGTGGCAAGTCTACCATTTGGTCGACGCTTGCGGCGTGCCACAACCACGGGCTCGCCAAGCCTTCGACAGTCTTTGAAAGCGTCAACCCCAAGGCCGTCAGTGCGGACGAACTGTACGGGTTCATGACGCTCGACAATGACTGGAAGGATGGTGTGCTGTCGTACATCATGCGCAACATGTCGAAAGCCGTGGCGCCGTTCAACGATGCGCAGCACTACAAGTGGATCGTGCTTGACGGCGACATTGACGCCGTCTGGATCGAGTCGATGAACACGGTCATGGACGACAACAAGATGCTCACGCTCGTGTCGAACGAGCGCATTCCGCTAACCAAGTCGATGCGCATGATGTTTGAAGTGCATTCGCTGCAAAACGCGACCCCGGCGACAGTCTCCCGCGCCGGTATCATTTACGTTAGCGAAGGCGACATTGGTTGGCTGCCATTTGCGGAATCGTGGGTTGCACGGCGGTCCGGGAAGGAAGACGAGAAGGCCGTATTGGCGTCGCTGTTCCGCAAGTACATTGACAGCCTGTTTGCCATGATGAAGGAGCACAAGCTCGCGGCCATTGTACCGCAACCCGCGATCGCCGTGGTGTCCACACTGTGTCAACTGCTCGACGGTATGATCGCCCAGCTCAGCGAGCAAGACAAGTCGCCCGAGGCCCTCGAAAATGTCTTTATTTACTGTGCGATGTGGGCCTTTGGTGGCGCACTCGACAGCGAAAAAGCCAGCTCGGCTGCGTCAGGTGGTGGTGGCAGCGGGGGCGGCAGTGGCGGTGCCCTCGACCAGCGGAAGTTATTCTCAACGCATTTCAAATCTATCGCAAAGTTCAAGTATCCAGAGTCTGGTACTGCAAGCGGAGGGGCAGGCGCGCCGTTGGGTGGCAGTGGTGGATCGACCACACCATCCGTGTCGCTCCACAACCTGAGTGTGTTTGACGTCTGCCTGGACGTGGCAGCGAACGAGTTTGTGCCCTGGAGGGATCGCGTGCCCGCGTTTGCGAGTAGCCACGACGTACCAATCCACCAGTTGATTGTGCCGACTGTGGAATCGACCCGCTTACACTCGCTTCTCGAACTGTTGATGGCTCGGTCGTGTCCCGTGCTGCTTGTCGGTAGTTCGGGCACGGGTAAGACGGCGCTAATTCGAGACCATTTGAGAAATCTCGACAGTGACGACGTCCGCCACGCGCACGTGGTCCTCCACTACTTTATGGACGCAAAGCAGCTTCAGTTGCGGCTCGAAAAGAGTCTCGAGAAGCGATCCGGACGCGTGTTTGGGCCGCTCCAAAACCGCAAACTCGTCTACTTTCTCGATGATTTCAACATGCCGTTTGTCGAATCCTATGGCTCGCAGACGCCCATGGCCTTGCTGCGCCAGTGGATGGAGTACGGCGCGTGGTACGATCGCCACGACTTGACGCTCAAGAAAACCATCCAAGATGTCCAGCTCGTGGCCAGCATGAACCACAAGACGGGCTCGTTCACGATCCATTCGCGTCTCCAGCGCCACTTTGCGACGTTTGCCGTGCCCATGGCCGGCAAACACGACCTCACGGCCATCTACGCGACGCTGCTGAGCCAGCACTTGCAGGGCTTTTCCGACCCGCTCCAAAAGATGGGGCCGTTGCTCGTCGCGGCCACGGTCGACTTGTATACGGACGTGCGCGCCAACTTTCTCCCATCGGCGACCAAGTTTCACTACCTGTTCAGCCTGCGCGATCTCGGCGCATTGTTTCAAGGACTCGCACTCGCTCGGCCGCACGTGTACAGGACCAGCACGCTCACGCTTGCGCGCCTGTGGCTCCATGAATGCTACCGTGTCTTTAGCGACCGCATGGCGACGGCCAGTGAAGTGCAGCGCTTTACCGACATGGCGCTGGAGCAAGCGAAAAAGCATCTTGATGACGATCCGTCCGAGGTGTTTGCGACGCCGCTCGTGTGCGCGAGCTTCGTAGGTCGCGGTGGTGGCGGCGGCGGTAGTGCGAATGTGGCGCCGTCTTCTTCTTCTTCTCCCAGATCCGCATCCGACGACGAGAGCGCGAGCAGCTCGTCGCTGATCGCCTATGTGCCAGTGACCGACAAGATGCAGCTCACGCTGGCTATTGAGCAGCACCTCAAGGCGTACAACGAACTGCATCCCGTGCTGAACCTCGTGCTTTTTGATCACGCGCTGGAGCATATCACGCGCATTGCCCGCATGTTGCTCCACCCTCGTGGCCACGGGCTCTTGATCGGCGTCGGTGGCTCGGGCAAGCAGTCGCTCACCAAGCTCGCTGCCTTTATCTGTGGATGCTCGCTCCACGGACTCTCGCTCAGTGCCACGCCACGCAATGGCGTGAACGAACTTAAGGAAGATCTCAAGGAGATTTACCGCAAGGCCGCTGTGCGGCCCGCCAAGCCGCTCGTGCTCATGCTGACCGACGCCCACTTGAGCGTCGATGCGGCGTTTCTCATCTACATCAACGACATGATGACGACGTGTGAGATCCCGGATCTCTTTTCCCCCGAAGAAATGGACGCTTTGATCTCGAGCCTGCGCGTCGACGCCAAGGCGCGCGGCATTCCGGACACGAAAGAACACTTGCAGACATTTTTCTACGACCGCGTGCGCGCGAATCTCCATGTGCTGCTCGCATGCTCGCCCGTAGGCGACGAGCTGCGTTTGCGGTGCCGTCAATTCCCCGTGCTCGTGAACGGCACGTGCACTATGGACTGGTTCTATCCGTGGCCGCGGGACGCGCTGGTCGATGTTGCGATGCAGTTTCTCCACGAGGTTGAGCTGTCGACGTCGGCGATCCAGGAAAACGTGTGCCACCACATGGCCGAGATGCATCTCTCAGTCACGCACGCGAGCACGTCGTATGCGCGCCACTATGGGCGCTACAACTATGTCACACCTACGAGCTTTTTGGAGCTCATCAAGTTCTACAAGTCTCTCTTGTCCGACAAGCGCCATGCGCAGCGACTCAAGATCCAACGGCTCGACGTTGGCTTGGCTACGCTCAAGAAAACGGCTCAAGATGTTGCACAACTGCAACTCGAGTTGAAAAAGACGCTGAAAAAAGTGGACGAGCGCAAGCAAGCGACCGACGCGCTGTTGGAGCAGATGGGCAAGCAGCGCGGCGATGCAGAGATCAAGCAGAAACGAGCCGACGACGAGCGCGCGAAAGCAGCCGCTGCGGCGGCTACAGCGGCCAGTATTGAAGCGCAGTCGTCGGTGGAGCTCGCGCAGGCCAAGCCAGCTCTGGATGCTGCCCAGCAAGCCGTCAACTGTCTGAACAAGGCGTCGCTGACCGAGTTGAAATCGATGGGCAAACCGCCGCCCGGCGTCGACAAGGTCACGGCCGCTGTGCTCATGCTGCTCAAGAACGAAAAATCCAATTTTACGTGGGACAATGCCAAGAAAATGATGGCCAAGGTCGACGTCTTCAAGCTGTCGCTCGAACAGTTTGACAAGGAGAATATCCCGGCCGAAATCGTCGCGCGCGTTGAGCCAATCCTCGAGGATCCGAATTTCAACTTTGAGAAAATGAAGACCAAGTCGGTCGCAGCCGCGAATCTTTGCGTCTGGGTGGTCAACATTGTCGCCTACCACCACGTGTACGTCAAGGTCAAGCCGCTCATGGACACGCTCGAGCACGCGCGGAAAACCAAATCCGACGCTGACGGCGAACTCGAGACGGTCCAGAAGCTCGTGGCCGAAGTTGAGGTGCAATTGAATGCGCTCCAGCTCTCGTTCCGCGACGCGACCAACGAAAAGGCCAAGGTTGAAGCGGAAGCAGCCGCGTGCCAAGAGCGACTGTCGCTGGCCGAGCGACTGGTGAACGGCCTTGCCTCGGAGAAGGACCGTTGGAGCCGCGAGATTGACGTGCTCAAGACGGGTGAGACGGCGCTCATCGGTGACACGCTGTTGGCCGCGGGCTTCGTGTGCTATGTTGGCGCGTTCAACGCGGCCTTCCGCTCACAGCTGTGGCGCCATTCGTGGCTGCCCGACATCGTGACCAGAGAAATTCCTATTAGTTTGGGCGGTACCGGAGGAGGGCATAGTGTCATCGAGGACGAACGAAGCGGTGGTGGAACAGACGGACTCAGCGGGCTGAAGCGACAGGGCTCGACACGAAACGGTTTGGACGGCAGCGACGCCGTTTCTTCAGACGCAAGCGGAGCGAATGCGTGGAGCAGCATCGACCCCGTGAATATGCTCTCGGATGGCAGCGCCATCGCCCGGTGGATGAATGAGGGGCTACCAGCAGATCGCATCTCGATCGAAAACGGTTGTATCATCACCTCGTGCGAGAGGTGGCCGCTGCTCGTGGATCCGCAACTGCAAGGGCTCATGTGGCTACGAGCGAGAGACTTTGAGTTGCTGCAAGGGACTTCCGGGTCGACGACATTGTCTCCACAGGAGAAAGACACACGTCAGCCTCCACCATCACAATCCTTTGGTGGCAGCAATGCAGAATCGGATGAAACCATCGAGCTCCCGCAATCAACGTCGAGCGTACCCAAGAGATCCGGACTTGGTCGAAGGAAAAGCGGAGCGATCGATGCATCCGCTGCGGCAAAGGCTACTGGGTCAGACAAGTCGGCGCCGACGGGGATAGCAGAGACTACGGGTAAAGTGGAACATGAAAACTCACTTACAACAGCTCCTTTCTCTCCACTCAACATCCTGCACACGTCGCAGAAGACGTGGATCAAGACCCTCAAGACGGCCATCTCTGCTGGACAGAATGTCATCCTGGAGAATGTGAGCGAGACACTCGACGCGACGCTGGAGCCCGTGCTCATCCGGCAGATCTACCGCAAGGGCCGCCACTGGTTTGTGTACTTTGCCGCTGAAGAGATTGCGTTCGACCCGCGGTTCCGACTGTATCTCCACACGAAACTGCCCAACCCGCATTTCCGACCCGAGGTGCTCGCGTACTGCACGCTAATCGACTTTAGCGTGACGGAAAAAGGGCTCGAAGACCAGGTGCTCGCGCGCGTCGTGAATTTGGAACAGCCCACGCTGGAAACGCACAAGCAGCGGCTCCAACAGGCGTTTAACGGGTACCAAATTCAGCTGCGGCAGCTCGAGAACCAGTTGCTCGAGCGACTCTCGAACGCGCCAGAGGACATTTTGTCGGACGTGCCGCTGATCGAAGGGCTGGAAAAGACCAAGCAAACCGCGAACGAAGTCGCGCTCGCACTGCTCCAAGGCAAAGAAGCCGAACAAGAGATCAATTTGACACGCGAAGTGTACCGGCCAGTCGCGGGCGAGGCCAGCATGCTCTACTTTTTGATGAACCAGCTCTGCAAGGTCAACCACATGTACCGGTACTCGCTCGAGTCGTTCATGACGTTTTTCTACGTTGCAATGGCGAAATTCCCGCGCCCCGATGGAGAAGGCGGCGTGCGCACGGTGGGTGGAGGCGACGCGAGTTCAAGTGCTGCAGGAGGAGGCTTCCTGTCGTCGTCGATGTACGCGGCTGCGTTGGAGCGCGTGCCTCTGCTGAGGGAAGCACTACGGTGGACGCTGTACGAGATGGTGTCGCGCGGACTCTTGGAGGAGCACAAGCTCCTCTTCCTGACGCAAATGGTGCTGCTCTTGCTGCGGCGCGGAGCGATCGGCACGGCGAGTGGGTACGCGGACGAGCCGGCGCGGTTTTTGCTGCAGGGCCCCAAGGCCGTCGGCCCAGAAAACACGATTCCGTGGTTGAGTGAGACCCAGTGGCAGTCGCTGCAGGCGCTGATCACGCTCGAGCCGTTTGAGCGGTTTGTGGCCGATCTGGAAGAGTCCGAGGCACGGTTCAAAGAATGGTACAACACTGCATGCCCCGAGATTGAGCGGCTGCCGCTCGAGTGGCGCGATCTCGACAAGACGGCCCCATTTTTGAAGCTGCTCGTGGTGCGATGCCTGCGGCCCGATCGACTGTCACATGCCATCAGTGCGTTCGTCAGTGCGACGCTTCCCCACGGTCCACAGTACCTCGCGTGCGACGCCAAGCTCAACAGCTATGCGATCCTGGAGAGTGCCTTCCAGGAGAGCACGCCATCGACGCCGCTCTTCTTCATCTTGTCGCCCGGCACGGACGTGGTCGCTGATCTGGACAAGCTCGCGGTGCAGGCGTTTGAACGCATCAAGGGCGTCGACTACCACAACATTGCCCTCGGCCAAGGCCAAGAGACCATGGCCATGCAAAAGCTCGAGCTCTCGACCGAGAATGGCCACTGGATCCTTCTCAACAATGTACATTTGATGCCCAAGTGGATGCTCGAGCTCGACGTGTGGCTCGAGCAGCTCGCCAAGGCCAGCAAGACGGCGTCGTACGCGTCGCTCATGGCCAACATGTCGAGCGGCAGCGGTAGCGGCGATGGTCCGACCCGTCCGTCAGGTCGCTCGTCGCTTGTCGCGAACGCTGGCAGCTTGCACCCAACGTTCCGCCTGTTTATCACCAGTGATCCGTCGACGAGCATCCCCATCGGCGTGCTGGAACGGTCCATCAAGCTCACGAACGAACCTCCGACTGG
Source organism: Pythium volutum (assembly GCA_023334575.1). Taxonomy (NCBI): domain Eukaryota; phylum Oomycota; class Peronosporomycetes; order Pythiales; family Pythiaceae; genus Pythium; species Pythium volutum. Next base: position 2,637 of record JAADVC010000970.1, on the reverse strand, counting down.
ACTCAAGGCCAATGTCAAGCGCGCGTGGTCGTGCTTTGCCAAGCAAGACGTCGATGAGCTCGAGCCGCGCACGCGCATTATTCTGTTTGCCATGTGCTACTTCCACGCGCTCGTGCTCGAGCGTAAAAAGTTTGGTCCGCAGGGCTTCAACCTGGTCTATCCGTTTGCTGCGAGCGATCTGCTGGCGAGCAGCACGGTGCTGCGCAATTACATGGAAGGCGCCGCCCCGGCGCGCGTGCCGTGGGCCGACCTGCGGTACCTCTTTGGCGAGATCATGTACGGCGGGCACATCGTGAACGAACGCGACCGGCTGGTCGCGACCACGTACTTGGCCTTCTTTTTGCGAGACGAGCTGCTGGACGAGCTGTCGATGGTGCCGTACGCCGAGGAGACGCGAGGTAAAAGCACGGGTGGGGGCGGAGACGACAGTGGCGACGCTGGTGGTAGTGGTGGAGGCGACGGAGGCGACGGAGCAGGACCCAGTGGCGGCGGTGGCGGTCGTCGCGTGGATTTCCTGGCGCCCAAATTGACGGCCGGGTACGAGCGCATGTTGGACCATGTCGAGACGGCGCTGACGAACGACTCGCCGACTGCGTTTGGCCTGCACCCGAACGCCGAGGTGGCGTTCCGCACGGCCCACGGCGATCGACTGCTGCACACAATCTTGCTCTTGACCAAGAAGGACGACGAGGCGAATAGCCATGGCGACGCGACCCGCGAAGGAGGAGCAAGCGAAGCAGGAGGCGGTGGCGGCAGCGGAGCGGACGACGGCAAGGCGAGTGCCGACGCCGTGCAAATGGTGGCCGAGGGCGTGCTGCAAGACATATTGGAAAACTATCGCGACTTTCGGTTTGACATTCACGAGCTGTTTTTCAAGGCGGTCGACATGGGCGCGTCGTCGAGTGGCAGCTCGGCCTCGCGCGCGCTCGCGACCGCCACGGCGCTAGAGGAGATGGATCCGTTCCAGAATGTACTGCTTCAAGAGTGCGAGCGGCTCAACAAGCTCTTGGATGTCATGACGCGAACCCTTGTCGAGTTGGAGATGGGGTTTCGTGGTGAAGTCATGTTGACGGCGAGCATGGAGACGCTGCAGGCCTGTCTCTACTGCGAACAGATCCCGACCGAGTGGGAGCGCGCGGCGTACCCGTCGCGACGCTCGCTCGCGCCGTGGCTCGCCAACCTCCAGCAGCGCATCACGCAGCTCCAAGAGTGGAGCCAGCAGGCGCCCGAGCTGCCCACGGTCGTGTGGTTCCCCGGGCTCTTTAACCCGCAGAGCTTTCTCACGGCCGTGCTGCAAACGTCGGCCCGCAAGAACGGACTCGAACTCGACAAGCTCTGCGTCATGACGGACGTGACCAAGCGCACGCTCGAGGCGATCGACGCGCCGTCGCGCGACGGCCAGTACATTTACGGGCTCGCGCTCGAAGGCGCGCGATGGGATCTGGGCAATGGCCTGCTTGAGACGAGCCAGCCCAAGGAAATGTACGTCGCCATGCCCGTGCTCAATGTCCGCGCCGTGCTGGCGGCTCGCAAGGAGCCGTCCTCGTCGGGTGGCGGTGGCGTCTACGAGTGCCCCGTGTACCGCACGCAGCAGCGCGGCGCGACGCTCGTGTTCAGCGCGTCGCTGCGCACCAAGCACCCGCCGGCCAAGTGGGTGCTCGCGGGCGTCGCGATATTGCTAGAGACGGTCTGAGGTTTTGGACGGTGGGGGGGGGAAGTGAACCCACAAGAGAAACGTTGGTGTACACATGTTCGACACGGTCCATTATACTGTGTATCCATATTATTAGTAGACGATGCGATGAAAGGAAAGCACGCCATCCACAGAAGCCGGAGACGCAAACGAGAGTTGGACCGTGGGACGCGAGCAGGGCGTTTACTACGTACTAAATTTAGTATTGGTGGTTTGTGTGGTTTGGTCCAGGGCGATGCGTTGGGTATGATGGACCGAACGCATTCAGGGTCCATTTGCGTTCTTGTTCACTGAGCTGACTCCTCGGACACAATGTGGGGCGCGGCCCGCGTTTCAATCCAGACGTTTGTGCTCACGTAATGCCATTCAACGATTTCTCCGTGGATGAGGTACCGGTACCTATAGAGAGTGCAGTACTGTTCTCTCTTGGTTCTTGCGCATGCGTGATGCGCCATCCTCTCGCTGCTCCTGTTGTTGCCATTTTATGCGTGGGCGCTGCAGCATGATCACTCCATCCAGAACGTACCGTACGATACAGATGACGAGCCGGACGAGCCGGGCATTGGCGGTACCTACAGTGCGCGACTCGTCTTTCGTCGGTGGCGTGCGAGTCGCCAGGGAACGACCCCCCAAGGTTACAGAGGTTTCGAAATGGAACCACGTTGAAGCTCCTACCCAGCAAAAGGAGAAGATGCGCCGCGCTTCCCGCACCGCATCACGTCGGGTGGCGTCTTTCGCTGTGCACCGTTCTATGGCGCCATGCTCGCTCTCTCCTCCCCAAATGCTTCCATTTTTGAACTCAGTCGGGGCACAATCATTCTGTCGCGCGGCCATTTTCTCCACGTGCCATCTTTCGCGACCGCGCTCACGATCACCGCATAGGGGCCGAATCGGCCATTCCCCATCTCGCCTGCTCACGACCACGACCACACCTAGGCGTCCGT
>JAADVC010000969.1:0-13723 GCA_023334575.1 Pythium volutum | reverse complement strand
TGGATTCTGTCTTTGAACAACTTGTGGGCCACAAGTTGTTTAAAGACAGAATCTGAACCTCTCTAGTAGAGAGGAACTAGCTCCCGTAATAACTGTATTTTCGTCGCCCATACAAACCACGGCAAATGGCCGAAAATTGAACACCAACTGTCTGGTGGTGCAATCCAAATGCACCTGTAAATCTTCACCACGCACAAACAGTCTTCCTCTAAGAGCTGGGAATCTAACTTCGCTGCCACAGGGGACCTAAAGCTTACGCAGCCACACAATGCGGTAGGTCAGACCACGATTCCACAGCTCCTGATGACACCAATATTACTGGTATTATTGAATAATTGATCATTGCTGGACATCGAATTGTGATTATTGATTACGGCATTCAGAAACCTCGAATATAAATTGTCATTGTATTTTCCGACCACTGGAACTGTGGGCCTTTTCCCGATTCGGGATAATCCTTATTGCTGTATCAAAATTCGAGATAGAGTAGAATACCTGGTGTTATGCCAACCGACAGGCGCGTGATTCAGTCTCAGCAAAAGCTTCTCACGCAGCCATGTCCCGAACTTCAACACCCACCGTGTTCTGGGGAGTTTGTTTACGTCGGCTCAAGAGTGTAGTTTGTAGACCTATCTGGCCCGGAACCCTGAGACTCACAGTGAGTCACAGGCATGCGATCGAGTTATCGGCGATGGCGGAACGAGACGCGTCCGAATCCAGCGAGCTGACTGTGGCGCGTTAATCACCTTGATCTACCAGGTTGCTCGTGGATCGGCAAGGCGTCCAGTGGTAGTACAAGTAATGGACAGAACAGCCTTGTTGTTAGGCATTCGAACTGAAGGCCGTGTCCAGGTTGGGATATCGGGAAAGGGAAACTCATCGACGCACCGTCTCCCCACTCGCTCCGTTCCGATCCATCTGGTCGTAAAGCGTGGTTGACGCTGTGTGTTTTTGCTGCTCTGTGCAGTGTTCTATACGTATTACCAATTGGATGTGAATCATCACCCACCGACTCAACTCCGAACGGTACGTACAGTGATGTGCAGTACCGGTACTGAACCACGAGGGATAATCGCGGGGCGAGTTGCGAATCTCAGTGATTCGCCTTGCATGGTGGTTCGCCACGAAAACGAATCAGTTTGTCTCACTTAGGAATTTGAGCAATTCTTCTCCGTCTTCACACCTACCAGACTCAACACAGGAGAGCGACACGCTGATTGAGCGTCGGCAAAAAAAGCGTCACGAACTCTTCCTAATCCATCCCTGTTTTGTCTAGATGCGATTACAAGACGTCCCCTCAGCAGCGATTGCGTCTCGCTGGGAACGCGGGCTCTGTCCTGCAGGTCACCTACAGTAGTGGAGATGGCCCCTGAATGGGGACGTACGCGGGGCTCCATCCAGTCGTTGGCTAGTCAAAGAGTGTTTCTATTGAGTGCACATTTTGTCAAAGTCTGGACGTGCGTGTTGAATAGTCTGGTTTTCCGAGCGCCTTGATTGCACCACGCGCGGCGTTGGACTCTTCAATTTAGGCGATGGGTCGGATACCGTACCATACTACGTTGAAGTCGCTCCGAGACACGCTCGCCAAACAAACACACATTTCTTCCTAGTGGTCCACGCGTGTCGCGAGAGTCCTGGCTCACTTCTAACACTCCGGATTTCGATCCCCAGATCCGTGCACCATGGCCGCCGACGCTATCCCATTATGCATGAAGCTGAAGCAGCTCGGGAACCGACGCGTGCTATCTGTACAGTAAATGGGTGCCTTTGTATTAATACAGTACAGTCCGTATCGGAGCTTTGCCCGCAAAAAAATGATCTACCTCCATTATTTATGTTTCTTTTTTTCAAACCTGAAACGAGCGCAGTTGCGGAATGCTGATTACCTTGAACTTTGGATAACTCAGGTGCGCGCTTAGCCCCGAAACGGACTGTTCAGTCTTCTGTTCTGGTGGAGGTGGGTTTGTCAGTCCTTCCATCCAGACCATTCATTCCTCAGTCTCCCCAGCAGCCTGATAAGGACCCACATAAACTGGGCATGTGGTCAGCGGTCGGCATCGGACATTGGACCAGCGTACATTGGACCCACTCTGTGCAGTACGTAAACAACTTGTGTGTCCACCGTCGGACATGGCCCTCTTCGCTTCCCGCCAGGCGTACGACTGTATCAGTTGACCACTGTATACATATTGGAGTGTGGTCCCGTTCTCGACCAGGAAGCGCGTTTCAAGTGTCCCATACTTTCTTTCCCTCTTGAGAAGTTGTCCGAGTTTACCAACGAAAAGTCGTATGTACGGTACTGCCCAGTACTTGCAGTGGCATGGCGATTCTGAACCCATCGAAGCCATTGTCGCGGCCGAGAAGTCTGGAACGACTGAAAGAACATCGGTATTGTCATCCTTTAAAATAAAGATCCTCGTAAAATATCCCACGCATATGAGCAGCCATGTGTGGGGGCGCGCCCGCTCACTGAAGCGAACAATCTTTCGTGCGGCTCGTATCTCTTTCTTTCCGTAGCCAGGCAATCGAAAGAGGACCCGTCATTTCAGAATCTGCCATCAAACACGATCATCGCACTTCAATTACAGCACCAACCATAGCACAATGGCTCTGTCCAATACGCAACCCGAAGCTCGCGGCCTCTGGTCGACCAGCGAACACGAGCGGTTCCTCGAAGCTATCTCGCTCTACCCACAAGGCCCCTGGCAACTCGTCACAGCCCACATCGGCACGCGCTCGGCCAAGCAAGTTCAGACCCACGCACAAAAGTACCAACACAAACTCATGCGCCACCAGCGCGGCCTGCGCAAGTGGAAGACGCGGTCCACGCGAGCCGAGCACCGCGTCGACACGAGCACAGCGGACCAACTCATGAACACCAAGAGCTGGATCCCACAGCGGAAAAACGGATTTACCCGATCTGCCGAAGAAGGCGGATCCGACAACGACGCGAGCGATTTCAGTGAGGACTCGGACGGCAGCGACAAAATACTGGACGGCATCGAGCCCATGCCCTTTCGCGTGTCGGACGATGGCGAGTCGGTCGACCACGTACTGCTCGAGGCACTGTCAGCGATTTTGAGCTGGCCGGCCGAGTGTGACACGATCAATGTCTAAGAGCGAACACTCACATAACGTTAGCACGATTCGATTGAAGAATCATAACTCAGAACTAAACACCGTTTTTACAGTACAATAACGACAATTTGCATTTTAGGTCGACGGCGATTTTGAAGTTTTGCTGTCTGAATGGAGCACGTCACCAAACGATCCAGAAACCACGAAAGATCATCCGTCTAGCGACGGAAGCTCGCCTACAGTAGTAGTCCGGTAGGTACGTGAACAGGGCGAGCACCAGTACAGCATTCTTTCGGAATACAAGTACTCAAAACAGAACGTAAATTCCAAACAGACTAATCATACCCACTAGAGCACATCGCATTACTCGCGTCGCACGCGTTTTTTCGTGCAGGACTTCTTACGTGGGATCGAAGCCTCGGCCGCTGTGTCGTCGTATGACTCGCCACTGGCCGGCGCAGGGGCGGGTGTCGGCGAGCTCGGGCGAGGCGTTGGGGCACCGCCCCCACCGGCTGGTGTCCGGTTCGCGGCACCTCCCGCAGCAGGCGTATTGCCACTTCCACTAGGGGTCCGGTTCGATTGTCCAGCAGGCGGCTTGTTGCCGCCTCCTCCTGCGGCAGGCGTGGTCGCTGCTCCCGCTGCTGGGGCTTGAGAAGCAGTTCCTGATCCTCCTGCCGCAGCGGGCGTATCGGATGCCGCTGGCGGGGTCGCAGCATTGCCCGTGCCCGCCGCGACAATGTCGGCGCAGTTGACGTACGTCTGCTTGGCGATCGGCGAGTACCAGTAAAACTGGAGCGCGCAGTTGCCGGCCGTGCCACAGCCCGATAGGTTGGCTGGGATCGTGACCGTGTCGGAACCGGCACCGCCAGCGCTGGCAAAGTTTTCAATGCGCTTGAGCGCGGCGCCGTCCTGCTTGTACATGACCTTGCCCGAGCTCTCCTTGGTAGCCCTGACAATGTAGACTTCCATGTATCCGGGGTGCGGCGCCGCAATCTCCCACCGGATAGGCAGCGACTGGCCGGGCGTGACGCTCGTCGTGGGCGCGCCGGCCTCGTACTCGATGCCACGACAACCATTCATGATGTCGAACGTCGGCGCCGCCGGATTGTCGGCCTGGCCGCGCTGGCTGAGCAGCTCCAGCGGCGCGATCTGGGTCTCGGTGTTGCCGGCATTGCGCAGACTAAAGTGGGCTTCCTTATTGTACTTGGCGTTTGTGAGACGCGGGGGCGGCTGGACCAATTTGCCGTGGGCGTCCACAGTTGACGCTAGGAGCATTGCTGCGGCCGCGACGGCGAGCACTGCTGAGAAAGGCCGCATCTTTGAGACGTCTTGCGTGGGTGAGCGGCAGTTGACAAGTGGACCCCAAAGGCAGGACACCGACGCGAGACGGATGTGACTCTAATCCATAAGAAACCGACTCGTTCTGAATCCACATGCCTAGCTTCGAGGCGCCTCAGCGTCGAAGACTTGAGGGTCTAACGTGGAAAAGTCCAAAAGATACAAAAATGAAGGCCCTTCTTCGTTCGTCCACATGGGCTTCTGTCTCAACGGCTGGTGGGTTTCGAACACCATCTTTTACAGACCTCTATGAATAGTTAATTAGCTATTATCGATTCATGAAATGATGTTTTTGTAATGTATGGTGACCTGCTTGTATGTCAATATTGATTACCTGTATATACGAATATGTTTTGTAACGATCGCGTGTGCCAGGGACACGGCACTTGACAACGCGTGGACTTTACAGGCTGACTAGGCAAGACGTTTTGTTGAAGAAGGCGGCAACCACAAAGCTCTGGCATTCTCTGCTGAACCTGGACTAAGGTGCCTAAGCGCTAGGTGAAGATCGGCTGTAAAGTTACACAAGCTATTATTTACGTGCGCGTTCCCTCATTTTCATGGGCCACCGAATTCACGGAAAGCAGCATGGCGTGGCGCTCAGTCCTTCGTCGGGAGGGCGCTTGCTTGCTGCTTACTTAGCCGGCCACGGCGAATGGTCAACGCCACGAAGCTGCAGGGATGGGAGGAAGCGAGGCTGGTTTGTCAGGTCCATTCTTTTGCCGTCGAGTCGCTGAACTGAAGCAACATGACGGCACTTTACCCATGCGCTCGCCCTGCCAACTACTACGTTTACTGCGTGTTTCCGATCCAAAGGAAGTACAGTACCGCTGCTGAAGGAAGGGTCCTACGAAGTGGTATCCGCAGCCAGATCGCCAGACGGCAACGGGGAAACGCATCGTGTGTGGATACATTACGTGGCGGATACCAGTAACTCTGGTGACAGTGCCTTCGATACAGATACAATTCCGTGCTCCAATCTCCACCGTCGATGCCTTGCCTTCTCTGCCTTTTTCCACTACTAAAGCCTCGCCGCCGGCTTGCGCTTGATGCTGGCGCCGTAGGTCGCATCAATCTTTGCGAGCCACTCGCTCAGGATCGCGTTCACCTGCTCCGTCTGTTCCCACAGCACCCAGTGGCCGGCATTCTTGACCACCTTCATCTCCACGTTGGGAATCACACGTGGCATTTTCTTGGCCATCTCGGGGCTCAAGATCGCGTCCTTGTCGGCGCCTATGTAGAGCGCCGGCAAGTGGAGCTTGGCCGGCAACCCCAGCTCCGACTCGAAATCAATCTTGCGGGTCGCATAGTAGTTGCACGTGCTCTGGAAACCCGACGCCGTGTACTGCTGCACGTAGTAATCCATCTCTTGGTCGCTGAGCAGCGTCGACTGGCGCGTGTACATCCAGTGGTCGGCGTTCTTGACACCACGCAGCGTGTCGCTAAACTGCGCGGGGCGTTCGTGCTTGCGCGCCGCCTCATTGAAGCGACGGAACAGCGCCGTGAAAAAGCGGCGCGGCGACGTGTCTAGGTACGACGCGGCATTGGCCGTGTTGGCAAGGAACTGCTGGTACTCAAACTGCGGCACCATCTTGACGACCGTGTCGAGATCGTAGTATTTTTTGTGGGGCGGCGTGTAGGGCGTGCAGACGCCACACACGGCGAGCACGCGCGTTGGGTGGTAAAGACACATGCGCCAGACCATGGCGCCTCCCCAGTCGTGGCCAATGAAAACGGCCTTTTCAATGTCCAGTGCATCTACAGAGGAAAAAAAATACACAGTCAGGGTTGTCGCCACCGTTACGAGAGAGAGAGGCGACCGTCTAAATTACCGAGCAGATCGACGAGATCGCCCGTGACGTTCTTGCCGCCGTAGTTTGTCGACTCGACGGGCGTCGAGCTCTCGCCAAAGCCGCGCAGATCGGGCACGATAATGCGGTACGTTGGCGACAAGTGCTTGATTTGGCGCTGCAGTATATTCATACACAGACACAAACGGCATGAGGTTCGTATTCGTCCTGGAATCCTACTAAAACCGAAACCGTACGCGCCAACCAAACCACAGGTCGGGCCATCCGTGGACCAGCACGACCGGCAGCGCGTCCTCGGGACCGGCCGTGACAAAGTGGAGACGCGTGTTGGCACGCGTCTGGACATAATTGTGCTGCCACGGGCCGCCGGGTGCGTCCGTCATGGCGGGAGACGTCGCCATTCCTATCCAGGAAGGGAACTTTCGCAATGTGAGACTGAGGGAGTAAGGGAGTCCAAACGACAGAAACTTCAACTGGGCGGATGGGGGGAATGCGGTTTTAAAAGGAAGCAGCAACATGATGCGTCAACAGAAAGTGATAACTGATACCGGTTTTGATGGATTCCGGTAAGGTACCGAAAAATACCGGTATGCGGAAGCGCACTTCAAGTTGAACCGATTTGGTCGAGGACGTAAGCAAAAACCATGGCACCTAAAAAACACCTACAGCACAATTGGACCCCATTACTCCATATGCAGAGGAAGATCGTGTCGATAGCGGTCAGGCTATTTGTGGGTTTTCCAGTCCTGGAAACCAACACTATGGTACGACCACTCACTCCAGAAATCTACGTCACTTGAAGCGCATGAATTCCGACGCGCGTCATCCATCCTTGGCCTTCCTCGTCTCCCTTTGGCTTCAGTTACTGCTATTACTATTCCCCTGTACGGCGGCGCGCGTCATCTTCGTAACTCCCAGCGGCCAGGACACTAGCGCATGTGGTCTCGTCCCCAGTTCCGCCTGCGCTTCGCTCACGTTTACGCTCGAGACGGTCGCTCACGTCGACGATGAGATCGAGCTCTCAAGCGGAACGTACGTCGAGCGCGGTGCGACAATCGTCTTTGGCGCGAGCGCGTCGATGCAAAAGAACCTCACGATCCGCTCGACGACGGGCCGTGCCACGGACGTGACCATTGACCGCGCGTACCACGGACGGCTCTTTGACTTTACAGGCACAACGACCACTAATTGGTTTGTCTCGTTCTCTGGGATCCGTTTCTACCGCGGCGGATGGAGCGACGCTATGCTCGGCCAGGACTCGGCCGGTGCGCTCATGCGGCTCACGGCGGCCGGAGCCCACATCTCGTTTACGAACTGCGACTTTGAGAGCAACATGAACCCAGCAGCGGGCTTTGCCGGCCGCGGCGGCGTCGGCGTCATCTCAGCCGGCTCGCCGCAGTTCACAAACTGCCATTTCCGCGACAACTGGGGCGGCATTGCCGGCACGTTCTACATTGCCAGCACGGCGACGCCACAGTTTGAGAACTGTGTGTTTGAGAACTCGGGGTGCCACTCGAACGGCTGGGGTGGCGTGCTCGTGCCCGAAGAGCAAAGCGGCGGCACGTGGCGCCACTGCGTGTCGCAACAATACCTGCAACTATGGCGGCGCGGTCGACGATGGCGGCACAGCGACACCGCGGTTTTTGGACTGTACATTCGAACACAATTTCGCCGGCAATATGGGCGGCGCTTACTATGGCTTTGGCGACTCGAGCTCGCGCTTTGAACGCTGCCTATTCCTTGGCAACCGCGTCGCCAAGGGCGGCAACGGCCAGGACTATTTCCTCTCGAGCTCGTCGGCGCCCGTGTTTACCGACTGCGTCTTTGACGCTGGCCCTAATCCCGTGCTCGTCTCGGACGGGGCGTCTGGTACGGTCAAGGACAATGCCGAGCTGACCATAGTCCGCTCCACGGTGAAAGGGTACCGTGCAACCTACGGCACGCTCCATTTCTCCGTCACGTCGTCTGGCACGATTGATTCGTGTCTATTTACAGACAACAAGTGTGTCCGCGGCGGTGCCATCGCGACCGAGCGGCTGCTGCTCGTGCGTAACACGACGTTCCGCAACAACGAAGCGAACGAAGGCGGCGCGATCGCGATCTACGGCACGGCCACGGCAAAGCAGTTGGTCCGTATTGAAGATTCGCTGTTTGAAGCCAACACGGCGAGAACGTCGGGTGGAGCGATTCGAGCCAGCGGGTCGATCCGCGTGGAGATTGTGCGGACACGCGTCGTGCAGAACCACGCGATCGCGCAGGGCGGCGGTGGGCTCTACAGCGGAACCGACGTAGAGCTCGTGGTCAATCAGTCGTCGTTTGTCGAGAATGCGTCGCCGCTGGGCGGCGCGATCTGGTCCAGTGGCGTGACGCTGGTCGCGGTCGATTCCTTATTCCAGCAAAACACACTCGCGACCAAGACGGACGACATCGACGACTCGTGCGGACTTCTGGACGGCCGTTCTGGTGGTGCTGTGTACGTGTTGCTCGCTACATCCGACGAGATCGCCATTTTAGCGGATACCTCGGACGTCACTCCATCCGTCGGCCCGTCGTCCTCGTCGGCCTGTACACTCAACGCGCTGCGCTTGCAACGCCTTCTTTTTGTCGATAATGCCGCGAGCGATGGCGGTGGTGGCGCCCTATTCGTGGACGGCCGTCTGCCTGCGTGTATTGTTCGGGCTTCTCAAGTATGCATCGACTGTGTGTTTGCCAACAACAGTGCGTCCTATGGCCAGGATATGGCGACGGCCGTGAGCGCACTCACCGTACTGTCGTCCGCAGCAGATTCCCATACCGACTGGACGCTCATGACGCCACGAGACATTGTTCTGGGCGCGACCGATCGATTCGGGCAACGCCTCGGTGGTAGCCACGCACCAATCGTGGTACGTATCAACGTGACGGATGCCGCGAATTCTCTAGTGCCAGTGCGGCTCGTCTCCAACACGTCGCGCGTGCTGCGCAACGGCGTCGTCACCTTCAAGAGCGTCTCGCTGCAAATGCCGCCCTCAATTGTCACGAATACGATCGACCGCGTGCTCACCATCGCGTTCACAAGCGACAGATCCGGAACGACCACGGGCGATCCGATCGGCGTCGCTCTTGCCATCACGCTGCTCAAGTGTCCTCAGTCCACGGGGCTATTGAATCTGGATGGTGGCTGCCTCGTCGAAGCCACAAGCTCCAAGCAAGAACTCACGGCCGGCATCATTCTCGCTGTTGTCGCCAGTGTCGCGTTTGGGTTTGTCGTCTACTGGTCGTACACGCACTCGGACCGCGTGCTCGAGACCATCCACGCGTTTGTCACGGGCATTGGCGGCGTCGTCGTGCGGTTCGCGTTTGAGATTGTTGACGTCGTGAGCGATGTCCAGGCGCTCGTGAATTTGTTTCTCTACGATCTCACGATCGCGCAGCCGACGCTGATCCGGTCGGCGTACGTTACGCTGTTTGCATTAGCTGCGTATCCATCCATCAGCGTGCTGCGGTGGAGCGTCTTGTCAATCCACGCGCAGTGGAAGCGTGTGCTCGCGCGGAAACAGATCCTAGCGGCCGCAGCCTTTGGACCTGGCATTACCCGCAGGCGATCGAAGCACGCTTCGTTTTTCAACGGCATCATGCGTCGCGCATCCAATTCGCCCGAGGCACAGGCTGAGACCTCTGCCGCGGCACGGGCGGCAGCCCCAGTTGCTCGTTCTCCCAATAAGTGGACGCCGCAGGGCGTGCTCGACTCGATGCGTTCGACCCGCAAGCTGCAGATCCACGCGTTCGACACCATCAAGGCAAACGCCATTGTGCCATCGATGTCGCCATCGTCACCGCCGTGTCAATACGACACGGCCGCGGCCGTGCGGTTCCTGGACGAGCAGGAAAAGCTGCTGCTGGTCGAGCTCGAGTACCAGCACGTGCGTACGCACTACATGAAGCGTTCGCTCGCACGGCTCGTGAGCGAGGACGGCCTGCTGCTCGTGTTTAACCTCTACATTTACCTCGCGAACCGCGACAACGAGGCGTTCGCCAAGTCGCGGCTCCGCGCGTCGCTCGAGCTCTCGATCGTGCTCAGTGTGCTCCACTTTGGCTCGCAAGTGCAAAACATTGCGTCGTGGCTCCAGGCCAACAAGGTCGCCGAGATTGTCGACCAGTTGGAAAGGATCCGCGCATTGCGTGGCGCGGCGGAGAGCGCTGCTGTAATCGGGGAACATCCGTGATGGTCGAACAGAGACGCTTCCGAGGTCCATACGATGACCAGAAGAGGAAGCGCCTGGTGAGACATTGGCCTCACATGGCTACACTTGGGGAGTTGTTTGGTGATATAAAGATCGGCTGGTCGGATATTCTTCGATGCCGAGACCTAAGCACAACAGCGTCTGTGGCGACATGGGAATAGTCACGCATCCACGCTCGGCAATTGGTGAGCCCTGCGGTTGGAACCATGGTGCAGTGGGAGCGAAGCAGATTGGCCAGATACAACGATGTTTGACGTGAATACTTGTATATTTTTCAACGTATTTTGTATTATTGTGTGCAAGGATGTTCCCGAGTCGTGGCCGACTACTCTACATTCGCAAACGCCAAAGCAGGAATCGCTGCTCGTGTTGTCGCCAGCCTCTTCTCTCTACTCGATCTTCTCGAGCCAGTTAAGCATTGTCTCGGTCACTTTCTCTGGCTGCTCCCACAAGATCCAGTGGCCGGCGCCGTCGATCACGACCATGTCCAGATTCGGCATAAGCTTGGGCATGTGCGCGGCCATCTCGGGCTTGAGTACGCGGTCGTCACGCGCACCAATGTACAGCGCCTTGTGCGGGATGACCATGGGCAGTCCCTTCTCGGTCTCGAAATCAATCTCGCGGGTCGCGTACCACGTGAGCGTCGACTGGAAGCCCGTGTTGGTGTACGCTTGCGTGTACGCATCGAGCTCGGCGTCCGTGAGCAGGTCCGAGTGGACCGTGTACACGGGGTGGTCCGACACGGGCACGCCCTTGAGCACGTCGACGAGGGACACGTCGCCGCTCGATTCCGTGTGGCGACGGAACATGGCCGTAAACACTTTCCGCGGCCCGGCGTCCAGAATCTGGGGCGTCGTCTCGGTCTGCGACATGAATTGCATATAGGCGAGCGACGGGTTCACTTTGACGAGCGCGTCATAGTCGACAAATTGCGGCGATGGCGGCAGGTACGGCGTGCAGAGACTGCTAACGCCCAGTACGCGGTCCGGGTGGTACAGCGCCATGCGGTAGACCGCGGCGCCTCCCCAATCGTGGCCGAAAAACACGGCCTTGGGGATCTCGAGCAGATCGAGCAGCCGCGCGAGATCATCCGCGTGCCTCTTGAGACCGTAGTGCTTGGCCTCTTTCGGCGCCGAGCTCTGCCCGTGGCCGCGCATGTCGGGCACAATGACGCGGTATTTTTGCGCGAGTGGACCAATTTGATTGCGCCAACCGAACCAAAAGTCGGGCCAGCCGTGGACCAGCACGACGGGCGTCGCGTCGCGCGGGCCGACGTCAATGTAGTGGATCGAAATGGCGTCGTCCACTTGGGCAAACTTGTGCTCGTACGCGTCCGTCATGGTGTTAGAAGAGTCTTGAATCAAAGGCGCTGGAGTGAGGGCGACGGGAAATTGAAGAATGAGAAGATGGAGGAAGAGCACCAAGAGTGCTGGACGGAGAGTGGGGGGAAGGTAGGGCCTGCGTGGATCAGAGGACGATGTGTGTGTGGGGGGGGCGGGGGCAAGTGGGCTGACGTTTACGTGAGCTGTTGGTTCCAGATGGAGATGAATGAATCCATGGCGGTGGATAGACATTTTTATAAATGATAAGAGGTCGGTGGAATTGCCATATACGCGGAAAAGACCGCGACTCATGTCTAAGATATAAGATATGGGAGGCTTCGCAATGCATTCTCGTCATCATCCAGCCATAGCGATCCAATTGAAGGCGATTCGCGAGCCAGCCGCTTGAAGTTGGCCACGTTCTGGGCGGAAAGTTTCTTTAGTTCCACAGACTTTTCATTTTCTCACCCATACCAGCAAGATTGGGATCCACCCTGCACGCTTCCAGTGAATCTACCCGTCTCGATTCCGTCCCTCGTCTCTTGGCGAACATTTTCCAGGTGGTCCCCACTGCAGCACGTGGGCTTATGCAGCGGGTCGTCGCGCGAACCGACCACGATGTTAGAAAGGTGCGAGCTGGGAGAATATTGGCCACTACTAGTACGAGGAACGAACGGAAGGGCGATTTTTTTGCAACATCGAGAGCAGCAGGTCCCCAAGCGTGCGAGTTCATATCTAGTTCCCTTGGCATGTGGAATTAACTTTCAGTGGATGAAGGAGTACTGTATCGAACCGATCGTGTAGAAAGGTCCTCCCAAACACTCGCAGATAATAAGCTTAGTTCATGACTCATGTTACACTGGCACCCTTAAAAAGCCTCAGAGATGCGAACTTTAAGAGTAGTATGATTACGACGTCTGCTTACGAGGCGGCAAATCGCGACGCATATGATCGAGCAGCTTGTCGACTCGACAAATGTCGACATACTTAGTATGCGGCATCTCTCAACATCAATTTGCTGCTTGGCTGACCAGATCTTGTCGACGTGGCATCCATACAGAGCTTCCACAAGTGGAATACTGGTACGTGATATTTTGTGAGTGCTGGCGAGTGATCCCTACTTAGGCTAACGTGTCTGACTATATGAGATTCATTCTAAACTTGTGACAATAAGGAGTCGATGACCAACCCAAACACAACCAGCCAACATGCTTGTCATACAGACCGACAACGACAGAATATTGAACGCGAGCACCTAGCAAGTGTACATTATTTCGTCTTGGTGCGTTGCGTCGATGCGTGAAGGCAATTGGTGTGCATACAACTTGCTGCGTTACTATATTGAAGGTTTGTGCCACAATGTGCAAAATTCCCCCAACACATCTATATCTGAGTTCGTCTCTGATCCCCAATATGCAGCGCTCTCTTGTCGGCGATTTAGTATCTACGAAGGTCATTTGTGGTAGAGTCGCAGTGGTTCACTATAAATCTAAACGCTCACCGGGAACTGAGTCTTCAGTTCCCTGTGGGCGATTGCCCTGCTGTAGATTTTGGATTAGATCTCTTTGATCCTGGATCGGTACTGTATCCTTTTGAAGAGCAGTTGATGGTTGCGACGGATACAGTACGGGACTGTACTTACGCGCTACCAACATTTCAGGCTAAGCTAATGTGGCGGAGTTAGCCTAATCACAGGCAGTCCCTACAGCAAGTATAAAGGTGATGGGCTGAGCACAAATCACGCAAGTATGCCAGTCTGGAGCAAGGATACGACATCTGTTTTTCGACCCAAGCAACTATACGAGCAACTGTAAGCAGGACCAGCGTCAAGCGAGCAACTATAATCGCTGCGAGCAACTTTAATGCGAAGTATTTTCCGGCCCCGAACGGTTATTTTCACAGCAAAACCGGTAGTGAACCGACAAAACCGGTAGCATACCGAATTATTTGA